>JAJOOI010017212.1:0-13795 GCA_029582585.1 Solanum bukasovii | reverse complement strand
AACTCCAGTAAATGGAACAAAAGGCATCTTATATTTATTTGTCAGATATGTAGGATCAAAAACAACTACTTTCCCAAAATTCTTATAAGCAATCCTAGATCTAGCATCAACCCAAAAACAATTAGCTAAATGACCATCTACATCCATTTGAATTGCATAAAAGAAACCTGGATTTTCAGATTGACGCCTTTTGGAAATATTGGAGCATTAATTGTGCATCTCCTTTTTCAAGATCTTTTTGTCTTCTAGTTTGCAAATAATTCTGGATATCTTGACTTGTTAAATTCAGTCGATCTACACCCCCAGCTTGATTCATCCACTGGTGCTATTTTATTTGGACGAACTCAGAGTTATCAAGTAAATCAATAAGATTCTTTTGGGCATCAGTTTTTTTTCTTTTTGATCGCTAGAATTTTTTACTATTTGTTTTTTTTTTTAAACAAATTTTGGCAGGCCTTTCATTAATATCAAATCAGGAGTAAACAATTACAAGATCATTTGGGTCTAATACCCAAATCCAATAAAACAATACACATAAATCAAGTTAGCTCATTCGGTCACCCTACTCCTTATAGTCCTTGACTGTTAGCGTTTCCTAATTCTGCTTTTTTTTCTTTCCTTTCCTAGAAACTTACTCACCTTAGTTGTGGCTCGATCCTCCCCCTTCCCATTGCCTCCTTAATGGTGATATTCGCATGTATGGGGTCTGACTTTTATCACTGTTTAGTATTCTTCTTCCATCATGTTCAAGACTATTAAAATCCTCATATCTGCATATACCTTTCTCTATCGCCTTGTTTGCTAAGTAGTTCGCAAGTTGATTTCCCTCCCTCATTATATGATGGAATGTATGTTGTATGTCTTTCAATATTGTCTTAATTTCTTCCACCAGATCTGTGATTATCCATGGGGTAGCCCATTTTCCTTCTAGCACTTTGCACATTAGCATAGAATCTGTTTGAAAGATGGCCTGATTATAATGTGATTTCTTACAATGCTTACTTGCTTCTAGGATGGCCTTTGCTTCTGCTACTGTATTTGTAGTGTTTTCCATACACGCACCTTCAGCATACATAATATCTCCTCTCTCGTTCCTTAGACAGAATGCATAAGAGCTCACTCCCGGATTTCCTTTAGATGCTCCGTCAGTGTTATATTTAATCCACCCTGTTTGTGGATACTCCCATTTCACCTGGATAACCTTCACTCTTGGCCTATAGTCCTCCATTGCCTTCAGAATTTCTGCCCAGCTACCTCCACTTTTCATTCTAGGCCTTCTTACCTTTGCCAACATAAACATATTTCTAGTTACATTATGTATGACTCTTGGTAAGGAGATGTTCTTTCCTTCATGCTTTTTTTTGTTTCTCCTCTTCCATAATTCCCATATTAAGAAGCTTGGCATGGCTCTATAGAATGACTTTTGGTCTGGTTTGATATTGGCCCCCCACCACAACTTTATCACTTCTCTTAGTTGTAATCCAGTAATGTTTAAACCTGCAAAAGAACAAAAGTAGGACCATGTCCTGTTAGATAAATCTGATTTTAAAAACACGTGAGAAAGTGTTTCCTGGTCAGGTTTGTCACAACACCAACATCTCGATGGGCCTTCTAGACCCCATCTTCTCAGCCTATCATCCACTGGGATCTTAAATTTCCACATTCGCCACATCATAAAAGCCATTTTGAACGGCATTCCTTTAGTCCATATCCACCTATAGATTCTGTTAGGGTCCTCCTTATGCCTTATATAATTCTATGCAGTCTTCACTGTAAAGGCTCCCCTTGACTCCAACATCCAGCATGGTTTATCTTCAGTACATCTCTCTTCAGGTGGTTTGATGTGACAAAGTATATGTTCCACCAGATCTGAGGGTAAAATATCATTCAGAATATCCACGTTCCATTCTCCTTGAGTGGCAAGATCTGCTACATTGACGTAAGTCTCATCCCATTCAAAGTCATCCCCTGTAATTGTGTACAAATCCCCCAGTCCTGTCCAGTTGTCGTGCCACAGGGAGGCTGATCCATTTCTAGTCTGCCATAATATTTGGTGTTCAATTAACTCTCGAGCCTGCAACATCTTCTTATATACTTGTGAACCACCACCTCCCACTTTCCACATAACCAAATTTTGGTTTGTGGTCTTACAATATTTATTTCTCATGTACTCACTCCACAATGTTTGCTTTGTTCTAAAATTCCACCATAGCTTGTAGAATAAAGCCATCGGAACATCATGTAATAGTCTGAATCCAAGTCCCCCTTCATTTTCTGGAAGGCATAAATTACCCCACTTACTCCATTGTCTGCCTCGTCCTCCTATGCAACTATTCCAGGAAAATTGAGCCATCATTCTTTGCACTAGATTTAGGACATTGCTAGGAGGATTCATAACTGATAAACAATGTATATGGGTACTTTGTAACACATGTTTAATTAGAATAGCACATCCCCCATAAGATAGAAGTTTCCCTTTCCATCCTTGTATCTTCGCGCCAATCCTCTAGATCATTTGGTGATAGTATGATTTCTGTTTCCTCTTGTAGAAAATAGGACACCCAAGATATGTAAAAGGGAAATCTTTCCTCAAAATTCCTGTAACTACTTCTGCTATCACTGACTCTCCTCCTTGTACTTTGTGATGCAAATAAATTGCACTTTTGTCCTTGTTCACCTTCTGTCCCGATACTTCTTCATACTTTCGCAAAGTCTCACTAATCATTGTCATTGTGCCTACCTCCGCTTTGCATAATATGATCATGTCATCCGCAAATGCCAAATGATTTAGCCTAAGACTCCCTCTTGGCATTCCAAACCTTTTAAATTCATTCTTTTTCATTAGCGCATTAATAGATCGTGACATAACCTCAGCCGCTAATATAAAGAGGGTAGGAGAAAGAGGATCACCTTGTTTTAAACCCCTAGATGAATTGAAAAAACCTTTTGGTTGCCTATTTAACAAAATTGAGTACCAATTGTTGCTGATCAGTCTAAACACCATGTCGATAATTCTGTCGCCAAAGTCCAATCTTCTCAGAACCTTGGTGAGAAATAGCCATTCCACCCTATCATACGCTTTCATCATATCCAGTTTAATGACTAGGTTGGGTGGTTTCCCTCTTTTTCTTATTTCAGCTATTATTTCCTGTACCAACAGGACATTCTCAGCAATACTTCTCCCCTGGACAAATCCTGCTTGCTCTGGTGAGATGATTAGAGGTAGCACACATTTGATTCTCTCATGAATAATTTGAGAGAAGATCTTGTTCACAAAATTACTTAGCGATATAGGCCTCAAGTCTGAGAAGGTGTTGACCACTGACTTCTTTGGGATTAGGACTAAATTTGTGTGTGTGATGAATCTCGGTAGCTCAGCACCATAGAAAAAAGCCTTGGCCATATTATGAATATCTTCACCTATAATATCCCATGCACATTGATAGAATGCACCAGTCATACCGTCTGGACCCCTGCGCTATTTCGATTTAGCCCCATAACCGCACTTTTAACCTCTTCCATCGTTGGCATCCGTTGAAGTTCCTCATTCTTGTCGCTAGTCACTACATGTGGTAGCGCATTTAGCATTTCATAATCTTCATGGGCTGCCTACCTTGTGAATTGCTTGGCATAGAACTCCACTGATGCTGCTGCTATATCTTTTTGGTCCTCCAACCCTCACCTTCTTCATTTTGAATTTTGGTAACCCGTAACCTACTTCTTCTTCCTTTCACAATAGTGTGAAAGAACTTCGTATTTCTCTCTCCTTCTTTAAACCATTCCATTCCAGCTTTTTGTTTCCCGAACTCTTCTTCCCTTTGCAACTGTTTTTTCAGGTCCGCTTGTGTTTTATGAAGTCTTTCTCGCTTGGCGCCAGATGGATTAGTTTCAAATTCCACCTCCTGGACCCTTATTACTTCCTCCAGCGTAGCTATCTCCTGGAAAATGTTGCCGAACGTATCTTTACTCCATTGCGTCAATGCTTTCTCAACTCTTTTTAGTTTATGGTGAAACAAACTAAAAGGATCTCCTGCAAAATCAGCTGACCAATGATTCCTTACCACCTCTACAAAAGACTCCTCTCTCAACCATAAATTTAAGAATCTGAATGGTTTATACACTTTCTCATTGGTAGTTTTGAAAGTAATAGATAGTGGCGTATGGTCCGACCCGCTCCTTGTTAGGTGTTCAACCTCTAGCACGGGAAAAATATTTTGCAATTGATCATTGCAAAATATTCTGTCCAATCTTTTGAAAATGCAAGCATCATCTGTTCTGCCATTCCACCACGTGTGTTTGCTCCCTTTAAATCCTTTATCTTCCAGATTACACACGTTAATACAGTGATTAAAGTCCCTCACTTCTGATTCTGTTACTGGCCTTCCCCCCAATTTCTCTTCATCATTGGTAATTACATTAAAATCTCCTCCTACCACCCATGGTATCCTACTAGAACATGACAGGTCATACATAGATTCCCACAATTGAAGTCTTTCTCGTTGCGTACATTTGGCATATACTAGTGAGACCATGACTTCAATGCCTAATCCTTGATTCTGTAATTTAATAGTTAGCATCTGATCTTCATCTCGTATCACTTCACTATCAATTATCTCATCAATAAAAGCCCAAATCTTACCATTGGCATTAGCGACAACATGTTTCATTCCCAACCTTTTCCTAAATTCTTCTATTTCTTGTTTATCTTCAAATGGTTCCATTAGGCCTACAAAATAAAATTGAAATCTTCTATGGAGATTTAAAAGTCTTGTAAACGCTTTTTGGGTGTTTACTGACCTAATATTCCATATTAAGGCTTTCATTGATATTTCGAATTCTTGACAATCGTTCTCTTCGATTGCCTGGATGATGCTTGGGCCTTTGTAATTTCTTCTTCATTGTGCTTCCTTTGTTTGGTATGCGTATTATTCAACTTTCTGATCTGCTTTGGGGATAAATCACCTTCTATTTCCATCTGCCTTATGTTTTGAGATAAGTCTTCTTTTTCTATGTCATTCATATTTTGATCCATACCTCCCCCATCATTGTCCATCTGCATAGCTAGTGGAATTACTTCCTCCTCATTTATTTTAGCAATCACAGAGCACCTTCCTTTTCAGTTTCGTACTTTGCTCCTTCATTTTGTTCTGTCATTGCTTCTTTCTCCCCCTGTGTGTTTTGTACGTCTTCAGTGTCACACTGTTTCGTTTCCGTGTTATCCCGTTTCCCTTCATTCAGTATCTCGTGTACTTTCAACATGTCCTCCTTCTCTTTATGTTCAAATGTATTTTCCACCCATTCTTTAGTATTTTTGCCTTCCTTATTGTCCGTCATGTTTTCCATTGTATCCTTATCCTGATCCTCCTTTAGTGCCTCAAAGATGTTTTCATCCTGATAATCAACCTCCCCTTCAATACGCCCATATTTGTCTCTCTTATATTTGTTCCTTCTCCTCACCATCCATTCCTGTCTATTTTGTTTGTTTCCTACAACTTTCCCGCTTGTCAACGTTTTTCTTTGATCTGCTGCGGTGCCTATCATGTTCTGCAAGTCCTCCTTTCCTTCCCTCTGTTGTCCATCTTCTCTCTTGGCTTCGTACAATTCAGGGTGAATTGTCCAACAGTTATGTTCGTCATGGCCTTGTAAGCAGCATTCCTTGCAGTATTTAGGCATGTAATCATATTGTACCTTAATCCACTTGGATTTTACCTCTCCTGTGATATCATCTTCTTCATTAATCCTGACACTTTGGGGTAGTTTTGCAATCAGATCCACTTCTATTTTGACTCGGGCGCAACTTGGTCTTGTTTGGTTCTTAGTCGCCATGTCCACCGTTAGGGGTTTTCCAACTGCATTCGCTATTGAAAATATAGCCTCCTTAGCAAAAAAATTAGGCGGAAGATCTGGGAAAGAGATCCACGCAATCCCAATTGTAGTTTCGACGTTCGGTTCAAACCATGGATCCCATTTAAGGGTACGCATCTGCCAGTAACTTTCCTTAGCCTTAACGTAGAATGCTGATGAGGATAATAAATGCACATAATCCTCCATAGTGGTAAGTCTGATCAGTATGTTCCTTGTATCTAAAACCCCTATCGTGCACTCACTCTTGATACCGCATTGCCCTGGTATTGCCTTCCTCAATTCTGTAACTGTTTTATTTAAAAAAAATATTTTGGACTGGTTTAAGAGTCGCCACTTAATTTTTAAGAAAAATCAAAAAAACTATTGTTTTCAAAAGATTAAAACAGGAAATCTAATGAAAATACTTAAGGGGGTTCGGGGTTCTTATTAATATTCTAGGAAGGTTTTTTAAAGCACCTAGAATATCTGCTAATGCGGTTATCCGATAATTAATTTATTTGGCTAAAATAATTTTAACTTGGCTTGACTTGTAGAATTGAACTATTTTATAAGTAGAACTATTTCAAAGGGGAAATATTTAAATATTACCTAAGTGAGAAATTTTGCAAAAATTAATTTTTTGGCCTCGTTAAAGGTGATTGATTTAGTTAAGTTATAGAATCAAAACAGGTATCTTTTGGGGATTTGAGTTTTTCGACCTTAAAATTAAGCGGCAAATATTAACGAGCACATAAACATAATAAAGTAAAGGGGGAAAGAGACTCGAGCCCAAGCTTGGTTTTTTCTGTCCGCCTGGACCAATACTTGGGCCCATTTCATTTTGGGCCAAAGGCCCAATTCTTGCCACCTGCCCAAAATTAAAAGAAATAATTTCCTTTGGGCCTTTGGCCCAAATTTTCACTTGTCCTAAAAACTAATGCAATAATAATAAATAATGACAAGGGGGCTTAGGCCCAAAATTACAAAATACAACTCGGAATAAATATAGGCGGGCTTTTGGCCTAATCTTTTTCGACTCCCGATCTGTTCCGCTATTTTTAAGCCCAGGACCTGTACACCAATTTTTGTAGCCGGTTGATTGACTCATGAAGGAGTTTGAGTCTTCAAAGACTCGGGGGAAGTCGATTTATACATAGAAAGGGACACAACAAAGATAGAAATTAGGAATAGAGCACACCTTGAATCTATATAATATACATAGAAAGGGACACAACAAAGATAGAAATTAGGAATAGAGCACACCTTGAATCTATATAATAGGACTAAGACATATAAAAAAATGACATAAGGCAAAGTAGGCATGCTATCAATTCACCGCCCATATTAATGCAAGATGACAAAATGTGCATACAATGTTTAATGGACTTTTACTTAAACTAAATTGATCCCCACATGATGAGTAAGACATCAAATAATAGTGATAACTAAACTATTAAATTAGCAGTGATCAAGCGGAATGGATTTGAGCATAATCACTTGGATAAAGATGCGGACGAAGAAAACAAGTTTTCAATAACAAAATGGGGGAGACCATTGAAGTTGATGTCATTAAAAATGCAATGTGAAACTTAGCAAAGAGAATAATAAATCCATATATAGAATAGGCTTAAGCAAGTTGAACAAAGTAGTAGGCGAAATTACCCAAATAATGCTACTGCCCGCTGGAATTTGACAATGAATAAGAGATGTGATTTTTTTATTATTTATTTTTACTTTGTTTTTTTTGGCATTTTCAGAACTAAAAAAAAAGTAAAAGAATGAACAAATAAGTAAAATAAAAAATACAACAAGTGAATAAATAATAATAAAATAGAAAAAGGGCAAGCATGGGCATACAGAGAATTGTAGTAAGCTTCAACACGGATTTGCATACAGAAGCACACATTCAAAGCCAGACGCAAACAAATTAAAACTCAATTTGCAGGGCCAAAATATTTCTGACATGAGACTCAATCCCCGCAAACCCTTACAAAGAGGAAAAGCACACAACTCGTGCTTCAAAGCACATACAAGAACAAGACGCCAATATATTTTGAAAAGATTTTTATCTCAAACCAAATGTGAAACATGACTAATTTATCACATACAAGCCATATTGCGAATAAACAGAGCATGAAAGGGAATCAACAAGGTAGAAATAATCAGCTATAAATTCAAGGCAACAAATATAAAACACTAATAATTTGAAATATTGATGTCTTGCCTCGTACCTTCAACTTGAGGTGAAAGAACGAAGGACACGACGTCAAATACTCATTCGTTATTACAGATTCACGATGAATAAGAACAAACTAGGACTTAGAACGACACTTTGAAATCAATCACGACTATACTAAGAGGGATAAGAAGGTGGGACGACACTCAGGAACCAGCACTCCAACATCTATATACATATCTAGACCATATTCATAACTAGAAGAACCGCAATAGTAAAAAATGACGAAGAATCCCCACTCCTACCGACGACCAGAAGCAAATGATCATACTCGAGAGACAATACCAAGCTTACATAAGAAGGAAAAAGCTAAAAAAAAATATCAATTAACTAGGCAGAAAGCTACACTACTGACTTTAACCCAACACGAAAAGAAATTGAATTATTATCATTTAAACAGATCGATAGTCAAGCATCGAGCATACCAACATATTAAGCTTAACTGAAACACCAAGCTAAGATCAGGAGTTACCTTCAGAGGGGCAGCGAAACCGAAGACCACGAGCAGAGGAACAATAGCTTCAATACCACGACGAGATTCCGACGGGGTTTGCAAGCAGCGATGCACAAAAGCAAATCTCTTGTCGATTCCGGCCTGAATATATCTACTGATTTTATGTATGGATTCTTATATTTATATATATGTATTTTTTCAACAACTAAAAAAAGAAATCCCCCTGTCTTCTCTAATGATTTCTCTAACATAAAAATTTTAAACTCCAAAAAAAAAAATCCTCCTCATGCAGCGAACAGGAGCAAATATATATAGAAGGGAATCACTAGGGTTCGGAAAAAAAATGGGGGGAAAGGGATAGAAACGAGGGCCCAAATTCGATTTCAAAACTCAAAAATCTTCATCAATTAAGCCAAACATCTTTTTCTGAAGTTTTCGTCTCATTCCAAAAGGGGAAAGGGAGAACAAACGGCTTTGATCGGTTCATTGTCCTTGGGGCGCGACGTGGATCGATCCCACAGCCCCAAGGACCACGTCACTGCCTATTTTTGCTGCTGCAACAGGGACAGTCTGAGAGGGACGGGAGGAAGGAGACAAAACTTGTAGTGTACTGTCTCTGCTCCGTGTGTTTTGACGGAAAAATCAACTTCGTTTGGAGACGTTGAAGTCGCTGCTTCACTGTTGGAATCGTGAGGCTTGGAAGTTGTTAGCGTCTTGAGCATTTGAGTTCTTGAAGAGAAAAAGAAAGTGGGCCGGGTCAGGAAGTAATGGAATTAGGCTGAAGAAAAATGGAAAATGGGCTAGAAGAATATGCTAGGTCCTTTTAGTATTTAGTATTGATATTGTATTGTTGGATCAGTTATTTTACTGAAATTAAGGCCCAAAGTTGGCCTGAAAGGGTTGAAATAATTTGTAAGGAAGGGATTGGATTTGTAAATTAAGACTTGGCCAAATGAGTTGCAAAATTAGCCAATTTAAAATTACAAATATAGCCGAACTTGGTTAATTTGGACAAGTTGGCCAATAATTAAAAAGAATGAATTAATATAATTAATTTACAAGCTTCTTAATCTTAACGAAATAAAATAATTAACTTAATTATAAACTAACTATTTCAAAAATATAAACTATCTTATAACAAAACTAGTTAGCCAAATATTTAAATAAAACTAAATATTTTTGAGACGATTTTCGAATCTTCCTAAAAATATATCAATTATATATAGACATGTAAAATATAAGTATTGTCTAAAAGTTATAATAAGTGACATAATTTATTTAAAATAACTCACAAACTATTTTTGAAATTTATAAGACTAATTATTTTAGATCGTTTAAAATGGAAGAAACTCAATGATTAATATATATTGTGGAGGTCCAAAATTGGGTGTCAACAGTAACATCTGGCTTGCCATATGAGAATTTCCCTATGACATATATAACAACACTTTGCATCCTTCTCTGGTTTCATCTCGTGGTTTATTACTTTCTAAATTTTTCTTTGAATGAAATCCTTGCTTTGAACAGACAAACTCTTGACCAGTTATTGATTTATCTTTTCTTGACTTAGTCATACGACCTCGATGTACACTAAAACCGCTACGATGAGCATAATCGAGATAAAATTTAAATGAATCATCAAGTGACTGAAACTCCTTACCGATATAGGGGTCTCTTGAATTTCCAACTCCTATTTCGGAAACAATCTGTCTTGTTTCTTCCCTATCACTTTCTTCTAATGAAACTTCGACTTCTGTATGTTGCTCATCTAAATTTGAGTTTTCCATTAATGCTACAAAATACATTTATGAATGTTAGATAGCTTAAAATTATGAATATGTCTATTTATTTATTCAACACTTCCTTTGTAAAATATATTCAGTAGTGAAAGTTCAACTAATAAAATTTCTTCCCAATAACTTAGAGTAGAACAGAAGAATTAGAGACGATACGACAATACTTTAAATGCAATATTCACCTCTCTCGACGCTATATTCACCTATTTTTAGTACATTGAATTATTTTGCTAATGAAGATTTGTCCAAAAGGAGTTTTTTTATGTTTCTAAACAAGAAAATATATGAAATTTGTTCTTGCGATATACCGTTGAGTAGAAGAAGCTTGTCAAGTTTCAGAATGTTTGAAGTTCTAAAAATTATTTCTTACCAGGTTCAGAAAGTATGATGTTTGAAGAATTACATGAGCGATGATCTTAAGGGAAAACCTACGATAAACCTAATTATTGTATTAATTTTGGAAAGAAAATAATTTAATTACGGAACTAAATTTGGTTAGAATCCAAATAGGACTCAACTATTGATATTCTTCTTCTTCTCTTTTTAGTAAATGGTTGATATTATTTTCTTTTCTTTTTTATAATTATAATATTTTATTGAAGTAAGTTACCTGATGGTGTAAAATTTTACTACACTGGCAGTGCACAAAACTTAAACTCTATATTTAATTTGAAGTTGATTCTTTAACTACACATTAGGCGATACTACTATTTAATTTGTAATTTGTATCTTGACAATCTGTTAGACGAGATGAGGTTGGAAGAGAAGAAGAAGAAGGAAAACTCGGAATATGATGGACCACCCCTTTCTTCACAACCATACCCTTAGTTTGTTATATGTCCGTCAAGAAAAACACAAACTTTTTTCAACATATCAGAAGACCGATCTTATAAAAGAAGTATACATGAGCTTTGTAACGCAATAATACGTTCTTCTGCTCAAGAGTGGCTCGTGTTAGAAGACTTTGATTCTACTGATTGTTACCTTTGGAATCCTACTTCAAACGACAAAATTCAGCTCCCACCACTTCCTTATAATGACAATTTTGAGTGTCTCTTGTCTGCACCACCCAATTTCCTTATAATGACAATCTTGAGTGTCTCTTGTTTGCACCACCCAATGATCCTCAATGTCGCGTTCTCTTCCTAATTCATGAGACTAGTCCTCCTGATGACGATGACGAGGATGAGAATTCTAATGATGACATACACAATGACAATCCCGCTGATGACATAGATACCAATGACAATGAGAATCCCGATGATTACACAGATACCAATGATGATGACAAGGACAATGAGAATCCCGAAGATGATGATGCCAATGACAATTCAGATGATGATGATGATGACACGGATCCCAGTGATGATGACGCAAACAATGACAATCCCAATGATGATGATCCACCATAGAGGGCGGGGAAAATAAGAATTTTTGTATTTTTCTCAAATGGTAGGAAATTTTAGAAAATATAGTGAAAAAAGATTATATAATTAGATAATTTTTCATTTTTATAATATAAGTTAGCTAATTGTATATTTTTTAAAATTTTCCTTTAATTAATATCGGTTGAAAACAGCTATGATAGCTTGGATCCTCAACAGACAAAATTTTAAGTCCCCAAAACTAATTAAACGCTGAATAAGATCTAATTATGCAAAATCATATTTAAATAAATATTACCCGTACAAATATACATTATGGATAAATGACTAATTCGAGCATTTAGTAACTACTAGCATTGATATTTACAGAGGCGGAGCCAGCCTTCCGTTAGGGGTTCATTCGAACCCTCTTCGGCGGAAAATATTACTATTTATATATGATTAAAATTATTTGTTATGTATATATATAGTAGATGTTGAACCCCTTCGGTTAATTCGTGTGTTTAGTTCTTTAGATTTTGAACCCCCTAATTAAAAATTCTAGTTCCGCCACTGATTGATAATAATTAATGCTGACGTGTTCATCATGACAAGTACATATTATAATAAGGCAGAATAGAATATATTAGTAATATTGGTATTATTATGCTTGACATATATATATATATAATGAGCTTCTGTCGTTTCACATCCATTTACAAAATGTGTAAACACTGTATAAATAATATTTGTTTTATCCTAATAGGCAAAATATATATATGTACACAATATATAGAGAATTTTTTCAAAAAAATAAATAATTATATATATTTATATAGAGAGAGAAATTTTACTTATCGTTAGAGGCATTGATAATAGGCAAATATCAAGTTTCAAGCCTCAAACATGGCTAACTAATGGAAAAATATACAAGAGAACGACTAATCATCCTCTTGTTCGATCCAAATGCAGGACCTTGGTTGAACTAAGTTAAAAACATTTGAACTTGAGTAAGCTTTGATGACAGAGTAATCGAAAGAGTAATATTTGCGATTGGCCAAACAATAGAAAACACCCTTGTTGTTTTCGTGAAATATTGGGAAGTATATCTTGTTTCCTAGCCCCTGTGCAACACATGCTTTCAAATACGATCCTCCAAAGCTTACAAACAATGTTTTATTATTGTCCAAACTTGTAAGTTGTTCCCTCTCCAACACTTTTCCTTTCAGTTTGTATCTCCAAACCTCTACATCCCCTTCTTCACGACTTAAAAACACAACTAACACTCCTCCATTATCTACGTCTTCGGCTGTGTATGCCTTTCGAATTGATGTTTGTTTTGAACTCGGAAAATGTCTCCCATAAAATTTCCAATTAGGTCTATGTGCTGCTGAGTTTCCCTTGATGCATAGTGTTCCCAAATTACCTTTATCTCCCAGTAAGTAGATAGTATTATTTTTGAAAAATAACGGATTATTGCAGTCCGATGTAGCAAAATCTCCTGTGTTGAAGAAGTAGTGATGCGTCCATTCAGTATCTCCAACTTTGATGATATATACATCTGGGACATAAATACCAGTTTCAAAACCAACAACAAAACAATCTGATGATGAGGAGTCAGGAGGACATGAAAATGTCCAAGCAGAGCAAGAATTTTCGTGCTCCTCTAGTAGATCAGGGAGTTCAATTATGTCATTGCTAATAGGATTGAAAAAGAACATGCCGCGGCTGCCACTACTCATGAGCAACCAATTAGCTTTTGAGCTCCGAATTCGGGCACCCCTTAATTTTGGAATATCCATCTTTTGGGTAGTTACAACATTGTACACTGGATCAAAGAATTCTACAGTGCCTGTCTCTCCCCGCAAGGTCATCAAACGAGGTGTTGGTGAACATGTCATCAAACGAGGTGGAAGAGAGGGAGGTGTTAAGGGAGCGTAGCGCCAACGTTTACAAACGGCATGAAAAACAAAATATTCAGCAGCAACAAGACGTGATGATACTAATCCGAGTATGTCTGATGGAATACCATGTGACCACAATTTATCATAATGTGTCTCCTCCATTATTTTAGAATAAGAAAATTTTGCTTCGAAGTTGA
>JAJOOI010017211.1:0-20986 GCA_029582585.1 Solanum bukasovii | reverse complement strand
TAATCATATGATTTAGTAATCGTATTAATTTGAGAGGACTACACTAACATATATTTCGAAACTAACCTATTTAATTGATATGGTAATTAGTTGCTTACAGAAAGGAGGTTTCATAAAAGTAAATTCTTGATAAGTTTGTTTTTGTCATTTATAAAGAAAATGTGCAGATGAAATTATATAATAATCATATAGTACTTACTATAAAATGATATGGCAGTGGAAATAAGTGGAACAATAGTTTATTTAGCTTTCTTAATCCTCTTTTGTTATGTTTATAGGCATTTTCACCAACTTTAGGTGGAAATTGGAATTAACAATTAGAGTTTTATGAAGCAGGTACTATCATATATTGATCTATTCACCATAATTTATTTTGTGCAATTTCTTTTATTGCAGCTACTTTAATTATGATTTATCAGTACATAAAATTTATCCTGCAATTTTGCTATTTGTCTGGCCATATTTTATTACTATAATGAAAAGGAACATGAATGGTTTGGTCTCATATATATTACTCCCTCCGTTTCAAAAAGAATGGTCTCCTTTCCTTTTTTGGTAACATTTTACTTTCAACTTCCACGTGACATGTTTAAGACCACAAGATTAAAGGACAATTTTGTACATTTGACATAACTTTAATTTAGGGCCACAAGATTCAAAAGTCTTCTTTATTTTCTTAAACTCCGTGTCAAGTCAAACTAGGCCACTCTTTGTGAAACGGAGGGAGTATTAATTATTGTTTTGAAAAGGAACAAGCACGATTTGGTCATATATGTTACTCTTTTGGAAAAGGACAATTCTGTGAGACATTTTACCCTTAGATTCTTTATTTGGAGAAAAGGAAAAGCATTATGCTTATTTTTTAAATTAGTTAGATCATAAAAAAAATTGCGTAATGTTGAAATTTAATTTACTTAGACAAATAATTATAAAATGGTAATATTCACAAAGCTCAAAGGTGAGTTTTATTGCATTTTGGCTTATTATGTCATTGGTAATGACAAGACGCTGAATTTAAGTTTCATCGCATCAAGAGGGTAAGACATCGGATTAAAGTATCTATGCATCAGAATAAGATATTGAGTTCTAGTACCATCAAATTATGGACTAACACTTTTTCATAGGGGTAAGACATCGGGTTAAAATCTCGATGCACCATGATAATAATATGTTGGGTTCAAGTACCCATGAATTATGACCTATAACGCCTTCTTATGGGTAAGACATTGGGTTCAAGTCCCAACACAATATAATAATGATATAATGGTGACTGAGCAAATTGATATGCTCTTGACAAAAGTCATAAAATATGCCCAATTGATTTGCTCAATTCTCTTATGTGAATATGGTAGCAGGACATGATATGTCTGAAAATGACAAGTGGTTGAATGTATGAATACGGGTGTGGTAAAATGTTAATGGTCATCATTGTGGTAATTAAAAGAAAGAACATTATGAGTTCTTAAGATGGTCCTTCAAATGTGAAGGTAATTTTTGGTCATCAAAGTGGTATGAAAGGTTATTGGCCCACATTGTTGTTGGTGCAACCCAATTTGAAAAGTTTTGTAAATCCTCCATCAAAATAAAGGAATACAAAGTGGTAGTACATTTAGTACATTTGATCTTTTAAAGTGATGTTGAAGTGGGTCATTTATGATAATGTCAAAGCATGACAATGAGTTTCGAATAAAAACTTATGGAGCATGTACAAATGGTTATGATCCATTTCTTGAAGAAAATGTGACTTGTGTTTGTATGGATAAGGCATGTTCATGTATGGTCGGATAAATGTCACATCTCAACTTTGCAGGAGGTTTGACAGATTCAAAATAAATATTTTGACATAAATGATTATTTGCAGAGGCGTATCCAAGATTTCGACAAGATGGTGCACTGTTACAAAAAAATGCATCTTAAATATAAATTTGATTGATTTGACTTTTTTATTCTTAATATGAACCATTAAATTTTAAAAATTATAGGTCTAAAATATATAATACTACTAGTTTTAAATTTTAATATACACATTTAATTTTATTTGATAAACATTTTACAGTGTTAAATTTTTTAGGAATTATTAATGTAACACATTTAAAAATTTTGAAAGATTAAAGGAAAAAACAAAAGAAAAATTAGCTTAAACGCCAAAAGTAGGGGTGTCAAATGGGCGGGTTGGGTTGAAATTGAAGATATAAAAATGGGTTGAAATAAAAATCGGGTTGGTTCTTGACCCGCCCAAATTTACTTTGGACTCAAATGGGCTAAAAAACGGATTGTGTCTTGACCAGCCCAATTTGACCCACTTAATCTCAATACTTTAACATAGTGATATTTAACTTTTATAATCACAATTTGAATTTCAATCCAGAATCTTTTTAAAAATAAGTAACAAATGGATAAATAAATTCTAAAAGATATTAAATAGATAATAATTCATACCTTCAATAAGAACATATCTTAATAAAGAGTTTTTAAAATGGGTTGAAATTAGAGATTGAATTGTGCTCAATTGAGGATTCTCTTAAAATGGTTTAGACTTGAATGAGTTGAGATTGAACCCAATTCAAATTATCTTGATCCCAACCCTTAAAATTCTGGGTGGGTTACCATGTTTGGGTTCATTTTTGGCACTCCTAGTCAAAAGTATAACTGTCAACCACTTGGAGAGGTGTTACTCAAAAAGATGAGATAGATAAAAGATTTATATTTTTATCCTCACTTAGAGAGGTTCACTCAATCATCATCGTATTATTATATGATACTTTGAACGTGAGTTCACACATCTATATTTATTTATTTATTTTAAAAATATAACACTACTATATATGATCTAGAGAGGGGGAATGGGTTCACGTGAACCCACGCCACCCCCTCTTGATACGCCCCTGGTCATTTGGTCATTTACTTTGTGTACTACATAAATATTGTAGTATTTTTATTATGAACTATTGAAGGACAAAAGAAAAAAATATGTTTTTCCTATAAAGGTTGTGGTCATGACCAAAATAAATATTGTTGTGTGGCAACACAAATTTGTCATTGATGTCAATCTTGCATGTAATAATTTTAACAATGATAATAATAACAATTTTTTTCTTGAAGGAGATGGTCACCATAAGAATGGTGTTGTGAAATTTGTAGTAGTGCACAAAATTAATTGAGAGTTCCGAAAGAGCTAATTTGTTACTATTCGGAGGAATGACATTGTTCATAATGTTGGGGTTGTAGTAAGTCTCAACAAAAAAAATTTAAGTTTCGAAAGAATTGAAAGGAACAAAATTATTATATTAAGACTACAAATTATGGGAAGATTTAATATCTTCAAATTACTACAACGGAAGTGAGTTATAAATTTTTTCGTATAAGTTTACATTTTGCATGACTAGAAGTTTACTAAAATAAATATTAGTTGGCAAAACTGATTGGTCATTCTAGTTCAAATGTGATGCAAAACAAATTGAGAATTCACGTGGCTATATGCTGAAGAAAAAAAAGATTTTTCAAGAATTTTCTTTGTGTTGCTTGTTCTCATGATAAAATGATCATTGTACCAGCTAAGGTTGGGACTGTATCCCCTGAAAATTATTTGAAACCTATGAAAAGGTGAATATGGGCCCGTTCACCTGCCATGTGGACTACTTACTAGTATGATTTAATAGATGCATCTATTGTATGGTCACATGTGTTTGTTATCAACTTATAAATTGGTGTTTTGTAAGGTTTTTTGCTCGAATTGTTAAATTAAAAGCAGATTTCCAAACTATAAAATTATGGTGATTAGTTTAGCAGAAATTTGTAACACCTCGGAATTTAAAAAAGAAAGAAAAGAAGTTTTTGGGCTGAAGTCTTATTTTACGGGTCTCATCTACGGACTGTAGAAGCTTCTATGGGCTGTAGATGGATTTAACATCTCGCAATTTGAAATAGCTAGGAAGAAGCTTAGATGGAAATAGTCATTTTTGGAAATAATGAAAATCTGGAAATTTGTTCAAGTTAGGAAAAAGTTGAGTTTTGGCCAACTTCAAACAGCCATAACTTCTAGCTCAGGATGATTTGGGAGTACTTTCAGATATGGTTGGAAATCTCTTGGAATGATCTTTCCAACGCCGCCGAGTTTGTGCGATTCCGAATTCGTATGAGTGAGTTATGCCCTTTGGAAGTTGGGTTGTGCGATTAAGGAAAGTCTAATCCGGATTTTTGAAAGGTAGATTAGTCTTTTCCTTACCCAATTAATTTAATTCGTTTTAGTGAATTAATTAAGGGTCTAATCAGAATGAGATCAGTTTAGTCAATTGGAGATTCATGATCTTAGGCATATTTATATACCTAAGTTGTCAATATTGCCCATGAATTGATTAAATTGAAGAATGATCTTTAATTGTTGGCTTGATTTTTGGTGTAACTTGTGATGATTGTGCACTCACACACATGATTAGATGTTTCAGGAACTCTCGATGGAATTGGAGTTGGAGCGAAGAAAGAAGGAGAAAGAATGAGCAAGAAAACGACTAAGGCCAAAATTAGCAGTGATGGGCGCGCTGAGAGGCGCGCCGCACCAGAGGATGTCGGACTGGGGCATGTTTGGGGCGCGCTGCTGGACGCGACGCGCCAGGACTTCAAGAATGCAGGCGCCTCTGTGGCACGATGGCAGGCGCGACACACCAAGGAAATGCCGACTTTTCCAGCTAAAAAAATTATTAAATGGGATTTCTAATTGTAGTAGGATTTGACTCCAACTTTTCTAACTCTTATAAATAGACTCCTAGGGCTCCATTGTTAGGTTCGACGTTTGTTTTAGTGTGCAAGAGCAAGAATTCAAGTTTGTAATAAGTTTTGATCTTCTAACTCTTCTATTTTTTGGAAATCGCATGAACAATTGTATTTTGTGGTTTTCTAATAGCATGAGTGGCTAAACGCCCTAGTTCTGGGTTGTAGCTACGAATGAATTGTTGATTATTAAAGGCTTATTGAATTAAAATCTTGGTTGTCATTATAAGTTACTTCTATATTCTTGCTTTAGTATTTTATGCTTGCGCACCATAAGATTAATTTATTGTCTAATCTTAAAATCGAGAGAGGAGGGGTTAGATAGACCAAAGAATATAGAGAGCTCGGTCCACCCATTAGATTGATGTGATTAGTGTTCAGGAGTGACGCCCAGACGAACACCTTGCTTGGTTACGAAATAGGATGAAATATAAATGCTCGCCAGTTAGTCTATTTATCCCCGCTCAACGATGTAGTTAGATAGCTAACTGGGGTAGGCAACGAGAGGCGTATAACCCGGATCATATCATCAACCCTATAAACCAGTAACTTGACAACTGAAATTAATTCTAAGCCAATAATATGATGCATGATATTCAGTAAATGCTGCAGCCCTGGAATCTCTTTTAACTTGCTTGAAACATCATATTAAAGTCGTTCACAATTAGTTACTTTCATTTAGTGCATAATTATTAGTAGATAAACAATAAATCATAAACTCTTGAAAATGTTACTTTTTACTTTTAGTTGTAGAATTAAGTGATTATAAGTTGATCATAAGTCCCTTGGGAACGATAACTCGTTTCATAAAGAATCTATATTACTTGCACGACCACGTACACTTGCGTGTATATTGGAGAGCAACAAGTTTTTGGTGCCGCTGCCAGGGACTTAGAAATTGATTTATATTCGATCTTCTTAAGTCTACAATTAGAATATTCAGGTATTAATTACTTGATCTTAGCTTGTTTATTGCAGGCACTTGATTTTTAGGTCTGGCTCGGAAGGGAGAACTTGTCGAACCTTACAACGAACCCGAAAGAGTTTTACGCCAGCGCAGAAAAATGAATCAGGGACGACAAGGAGAATTGGGGTTAGGTCTTCCGGGAAACATTGATGATGATAATCAAGACAACTTGAATAATCCAGAAAACGTGAACAACCAAAGGAACCCGAATAACCAAGGAAAATTGAATACCCAAGACCCGCAAGACTAGTCCGTGATGTGACAGTCCCACTCACAGCCAACTTGTCATCTAGTATTAGGAAGCCTCCACCGGGGGGTAGATTTGAACTAAAGCAGAGCATAGTACAAATCCTCCATTCTAATGGGCAAGTCACTGGTCTCCCCCATGAGGATCCTCAAATCCATCTTAGGACTTTCATAGAAACTACCAATACATACATCCCAATTGGAGTTTCATCAGACTATATAAGGTTGACTTTGTTCCCATACTCATTGTTAGGAGCTGCAAGGCGTTAGTTAGACTCTGAGCCACCAAACTCCATTACTACTTGGGATGATCTAGCAAAGAAGTTCCTGAGTCGATTTTTCCCATCCAAGAAAACCGCGAAGCTGAGGGGTGAAATAATAAACTTTGTTCAAAAGCAATGGGAGGACATGTACCAAGCATGGACGCGTTTCAAACAAATGTTGAATGCTTGCCCACACCACATGCAAACCAATGAGGTACTTGCTCACACTTTCTTTGAGGGTTTAGACTATAATGCTCGTTATCTTCTTAATAGTGTAGCAAGTGGACAGGCCCTATCCATAACAAGTGAAGAGTTTTTCGCCTTACTCGATAAATTTTCTGAGGGGAACCAAGGGTATGAGGGGGAAATGTCTAGAACCCCAACCCAAAAGGCTACAGGGATCTTAGATGTAGACCAAGCTACTGCCATAAATGCCAAATTAGATGCAATGCAATATAAAATGGCCCTACATTTTAAACAGATGGTTCTAAATCAGGCACCGGTAAGCGTTGTACAATAGGCAGTCAATTGGTGTGAGGTATATGGTAGTGGAACTCATGAAACCGAGCAAAGTGAGGCAAATCCAGATTCCCTAAACTATGTGGGTAATACGCAAAGGGGTAGAGTGCAACAAAATTATGGTATTACTTACAACCCTAGTTGGAAGAGCCATCTTAACTTCTCATGGGGTGGTAACCAAAACCAAAATCAGGCGCAAGGGGTTAACCAATACCGTTCTCAAGGGGCTGAGCAACAATACTTTAATCCTAACCAAGGCCCAAATCCTAGTGTACCAAAAAGGGGATGACCAATGAAGAGCTACTCCAAAAGCTCATGATTGAAATAGGGGCCAAATTAAATGCTAGAATAGATAAGCATGAAGAAAACATTAGAAACATCCAGATGTCCCAAATGAGTATAGAGAAACAAGTTGCGCAAGTGACTAATTCTTTGAACTTGCGTCCCCAAGGTGGGCTACCCGGTGATACTGAGCCCAACCCAAAGCAATTGCATGCGGTAAGTACTAGAAGTAGGTTGCAATTAGAGGAACTAGCTCCAAAGAAGAGAGACACTGAGGTAAGTAACAAAGAAAAGAAGGTGGAAGAGGTAGTAAAAAACTTCAATGTTGAGGTACTTGTTCCTCAAAAGAAATTACCACCTCCATTTCCACAAAGGCTGATAAAGCAGAATGAAGATGAATGTTTTGGTAAGTTTCTCTCTCTCTTTAAACAAGTTCACATTAATCTACATTTGGTTGACATTTTGCAGGGTATCCCGAAGTATGCTAAATACGTGAAGGACATTGTGGCCAGCAAGAACAGGCTCACTGAATATGAAACTGTAGCACTTACTGATGAGTGCAACTTAAGGATCCAAAACAGGCTGCCCAAAAAATTAAAAGATCTGGGTAGTTTTACTATGCAGATTAGAATTCGGCAAAGTGTTCATGCCCGGGTGTTGTGTGATTTGGGGGCAAGTATAAATTTGATGCCCTTATCTTTGCATCAAAAGCATGGGTTGGGTAGTCCAAAACAAACCACTGTTATTCTCCAACTCGTTAATAGATCAATTACTAGACCAGAGGGGGTGGTAGAAGATGTGTTAGTGCAAGTAAGTTCATTGATTTTTCTGGTAGATTTTGTGGTCTTAGACTTTGAACCCGATTCTGAAGTTCCATTCATTTTGGGACGACCTTTCTTGGTCATGGGTAGGGCATTGATTGATGTAGCAGCTGGTCAACTAACTATGAGGGCACATGATAAGGTTGAGGTATTTGATGTTTACCGCGCTTTAAAATTGTCTTCTATTTATGAAGAGTTGTCTGCTATGACTGTGGTAGATCACATAGTAGAATCACAAGTAGTTGTGCCCGAAGATCCTTTAGAAAGAGTGTTAGTGGGTCATGAGATACAGGGAGACACTGAAGCTCAAGAGATTGAATCATGCTCAAATCTAGCACTTGTAGACACTCGTAGGAATCAAATGGAGTCACTAGATCGCGAGTTGGCCCCACCCACCAAAGCCATCAATAGAAGAAGCCCCTACGTTGGAACTAAAAACTCTGCCGGCTCACCTAAGGTATGCTTATTTGGGTACTAATGAAACTTTGCCTGTTATACTTTCTGCAGAATTGTCTGACTTACAGGTTGATACGACATTGAGGATCTTAAAGCGGGGGAGGAAAGCAATTGGATGGCAGATGGCTGATATTCATGGGATTAGTCCGGCGTTATGCATGCATAGAATTTACATGGAAGAGGATCACAAACCCAAAGCACAACATCAATGTCGACTGAATCCTGTGATGAAAGAAGTGGTAAGAAAGGAAGTCATAAAGTGGCTAGATGCTGGAATTGTGTACCCAATCTCTAATAGTAAGTGGGTAAGTCCGATACAATGTGTTCCCAAGAAGGGAGGTATGAAAGTGGTAAGGAACGAAAATAATGAGTTGATTCCTACTAGAACAGTGATCGGGTGGAGAATTTGCATGGATTACCGGAAACTAAATGATGCTACCCGGAAGATCACTACCCCGTTCCCTTCATTGATCAAATGCTTGGCCGACTAGCAGGGCAGGAGTACTATTTTTTCTTAGATGGAAATTCCAGTTACAACCAGATCTTGATTGCACCCGAGGATCAAGAAAAGACCATGTTCACTTGTCCTTATGGCACATATGCTTTCAAGCGCATGCCATTCGGACTTTGCAATGCGCCGGCGACTTTTCAAAGGTGTATGATGGCCATTTTTATGATATGGTGGAAGACTTTGTTGAGGTGTTCATGGATGATTTTTCCATCTTTGGGAAGTCTTTTCAGATATGTCTCCGAAATCTTGATAAATTACTTGCTAGATGTGAAGACACTAACTTAGTTCTAAACTGGGAAAAGTGTCATTTTTTGGTAAAAGAAGGGATAGTGTTGAGACACAAGGTGTCTAAATCTGGTTTGGAGGTTGATAAGGCTAAGGTAGAAGTTATTGAGAAATTACCCCCTCCCATTTATGTAAAAGGTGTGCGTACTTTTCTTGATCATACAGGTTTTTATAGGCGATTCATCAAGGATTTTTCCAAGATTGCCAGACCTATGTGTAGTCTTTTGGAGAAGGAGGTGAAGTTTGACTTTGATGAGATGTGTTTGAAAGCTTTTGAGATGTTGAAGAGGAACTTAATTGAGGCTCCCATCTTAATTGCTCTTGATTGGGGATTACCATTTGAACTCATGTGTGATGCAAGCTTCGTAGCAGTGGGTTCAGTGTTGGGACAAAGAAAGAATAAAGTGT
This sequence comes from Solanum bukasovii, assembly GCA_029582585.1. Taxonomy (NCBI): domain Eukaryota; kingdom Viridiplantae; phylum Streptophyta; class Magnoliopsida; order Solanales; family Solanaceae; genus Solanum; species Solanum bukasovii. Next base: position 11,461 of record JAJOOI010017211.1, on the reverse strand, counting down.
TCCACTCGATCTATTATGCAAGCAAGACCCTTGACTCTACACAAGCTAATTACACAGTGACTGAGAAGGAGATGCTGGCTCTAGTGTTCGCCTTTGACAAGTTCAGATCGTATTTGGTAGGTACTAAAGTGATTGTTTTTACTAACCATACATCTATTAGGTAATTATTCAACAAGAAGGATGCTAAACCAAGGCTGATTCGATGGATATTGCTTCTCCAAGAATTTGACCTTGAGATCAAAGATAGGAAAGGTACCGAGAATCAAATAGCAGATCATTTATCTAGGTTGGAGGATTTTTCACAGGTGAATGAAGGTGAGCAAATCCGGGTAGAGTTTTCGGATGCACAATTGATGGCATTAGATATCTCTCAAGTGCCATGGTATGTAGACATTGTGAATTTGATAGTAAGTGGCGATTATCCTCCAGGTGCAACCACCCAACAAAAGAAAAATCTCAATCATGATGCCAAGTTCTATATCTGGGATGAACCATTCTTGTTCAAGCAACGTGTAGATCGGGTAGTGAGAAGGTGCATTTCGGATACTGAGGTTCACAAAGTACTCGAAAGTTGTCATGCTAGCCCATATGGAGGTCACCATGGAGGAGAGCGCACTGCTCATAAGGTACTACAATCTGGTTTCTTTTGGACCTCGTTATTTAAAGATTCTATTGCTTTTGTGAAGGGGTGTGATAAATGCCAAAGGTTGGGTACTATTTCAAGAAGACATGAGATGCCGCTAAGTAACATTTTGGAGGTAGAAATCTTTGATGTGTGGGGTATTGACTTCATGGGTCCATTCCCACCATTTAGTGGAAACCAATACATTCTTGTGACTGTGGATTATGTTAGTAAATGGGTTAAGGCGGTTGCTCTTCCTTCTAATGATTCAAGGGTGGTGATAAAGTTCATAAAGAAGAACATTTTCACTCACTTTGGCACTCCAAGGGCAATTATAAGTGATGGAGGTAAGCATTTCATTAACCATCTTGTTAAAAACCTTCTTGCTAAGTATGGTATTCGTCATAAAGTTGTTACAACTTACCATCCTCAAACGAGTGGCCAAGTGGAGGTCTCGAGTAGAGAGGTGAAGCAAATTTTGCAGAAAATAGTGAATGCGCATCGGAAAGATTGGTCTGAGAAATTAGATGATGCATTGTGGGAATATAGGACTGCATATAAGACACCAATAGGGACTTCTCCCTATCACATAGTATTTGGGAAAGCATGTCACCTTTTGGCAGAATTAGAACATCAAGCATATTGGGCAATCAAGAAGTTGAACTTAGACCCTGAGCTAGCCGGTAAAAAGAGAGTGAATCAGCTGCATGAACTTGAGGAGTTTAGGCTCCACGCATATGAGAATGCCATGTTATACAAAGAAAAGACAAAGAGGTGGCATGAAAAGCACATAGTAGCTCGTATTTTCAATCCGGGAGATAAGGTACTACTCTTTAACTCTAGACTAAGGTTATTCCTCAGAAAACTAAGGTTGAAGTGGAGTGGTCCTTTCGAAGTGGTCAGAATGACACAACATGGGGCTGTTGAACTTAAAAATAAGACTGGCCTTACATTCTTGGTCAATGGGCAAAGGGTGAAACACTACTTTGGTGAGGATTCGGATTGTGATTAAGAGGCTCTTGAGCTAAATGATGAATGATCCAAGCTGCGTCGTGCCGCGACATTAAATCAAGCGCTACATGGGAGGCAACCCATGAACAATATGTAATAGATAGGTAGTTCGTCTTTGAATTTTCAAAATTTTTAGCAGCTTAGTTAAATTTTTTAGAATATAGGTTAGTTTTAGCTAGATAGTATTTTTCATTATTTGTAACTTAGCTTTTCATTAAAAAAAAATAGAGTCAGGCGCACTTGTTGGCGCGCCGCGCCTGGCATCGAACGTCAGAGAGTACTCTCAGGTATACTGAGGGGTGCGCCGCGCCAGGCCTTGCATGTCAGAGCGCCATCTCAAGCGCGTTTCCCCTCCCATCGCCCCTATGCCCAGAAATTTTTTTATCCGGGTTTCGACCCGAATTTCACCTGACCCACACCTTAAAACCCCCAAATCCCATATTCATCCCCTATTCTTTATTTCTCCCAATCGACCCAAACCCCTAAAATCCTCCAAACTCTTTCTTCTTCATCTTCTTCAACTTCCCACTACCTCCATTAACCCCCACTCCTCTTCTCCCACATTATATAACTTCCATCACTAAACCTTTTCCTTTCCCCAAACCATCCATTCTTTTCTTCTCACCTTTCATCTTCAAAAACCTCCCTACCCGTAACTCCAACACTACTTTTCTCCAAACTCTCTATCTCTCACTCAAAAAAGTAAAAAAAACAAAAAAAAACAAAAAACTCCCCTCACCACTACCCACTACCAGCCGACCCCCCCCCACCCATTTTTTTCTATTTTTTTTCTTTTCTCTATTTTTCTTCTTTTCACAGGTGGTGATGGGCCCAAAAACAAAAAATGTGATGGGTTCCAAGCGAAGTAGAAAGGGTGAAACTTCCGGGTCCTCTAGTGGCCGGGGACCGGTGCAAAAATTTGGTAAAAAGGCTGTGGAAAGGTATGGTTGGGAATGGTTCGAATGTCTAAGAGAGGCGAAGTATATGGGCGACGAATTTGTGAATGAGGTACGGTTACAGTCGGAATTTCCTGATATATATTAGACTGTTAATGAGTTGGGATTGCGGTTTATCTTTGAAAATCCAGGGGATTGCAATTTGACATTAGTGAGAGAATTTTATGCTAATTGGCTAACTGAAACAAAATATAAAACTGTGTCTGTTAGGGGGAAAGATGTCAAGTTTTCTGCCCGAATTCTGAATAAGTTGTTAGGAACCCCGAATTGTGACCCTGATGTGTTTAATGACTTGGAGGATAAACCTCCTTATAGGGATATCCTACATACCATGTGTGGGGTTGATTCAAATGCTAGGTGGGAGCGGAGTAAGGACACTGGGAGGCATAATACCCTCAATTTTGCTAGCTTTAATCAGGTGGCTAGGATGTGGCTAAAGATAATGTGTAGTGTGTTGCTTATAGGGTGGTATTAGTATATATGTTGATGAAGGGCATGCCCATTAATGTGGGGGCTATCCTGAGGCAGAGTATGATGAAATTTAGGAATAATATGAGGTGGAGGTTCTGTTACGGGGGATTGATCACTCGTTTTTTAGGAGTGAGGGTATTGAAGAGGAAACGGTAGACATGACTGTTGCTTATCACCCGGATCTGACGGGTAAGTTAGTTTATGTGACCTGAACAAAGGCACTCGACACGTCCCATGGACCTGTCTTGTCTGCTCAAGAAAGGCAAACCCGTGATGACAGCGTCATGGAAAGAATGTTCGGTATGGCAGAGCTGCATTTGCGGATAGGGGGACGGCCGGTTACTGACGAGGAGATGGAGACCTTGGCGGATCGCTATCCTTTGATCGAGAGTGCAGCCTTTCTGTGCAGGTCTGGTCCCGCTTTTTTGGAGCCTTTGGATGATGATGAGGCTACTGTTGATGAGGCTATGGATGATGAGGAGGATGACGCTGTGGATGAGGAGACGAATGCCTTGATGGTGTTCGATGGCGGTGATGACGAGGCCTAGAGGCCCTAGGGATTCTTCCTAACCTTATACTTTGTTTTATTTGTGCACTGAGGACAGTGCTTATTTTTAAAGTGTGGGGTGGGGTAATGTTCTCTGTTGTATATAGTTGTTTACTACTTTATCGAGTCTAGTGTTAGTTTTTAGTTAAAAAAATTTCTTTTGGGTTCCTCAGAGTTTGTTTTCGGTACTTTTACTAAGGATTGTCCCTTTGAACCGAATAGGATTAGGATTAGTTTATTGCTTTATTGAGTCTTAGAGTCGTCTTAGGAGTGACAGTTCCCAATAATGGATGGATGATGACCGTCTTAAGGGAAAATTAGTCACATAGAAGAGTAGGATTGAGAAACCAACATTGGTTTTTTGAAGCTATGTCCGAATAAGTTAGCCAAACGATATGGGTAGTCACATGTGAAAAAAAATGCAATAGATTCTTGACCTTGTAACTAGCATGTGTTCTTAAGTTTGACTCGACATAAAATTAAAATGGGCTTAATTGTGTAGTAATACTGTAATGCAACTTGTATGAGCATGTTAGTTGATATAAGAATGCCTCAACTGGATAAATTCACTTATTTCACACAATTCTTCTGGTCATGCCTTTTCCTCTTTACTTTCTATATTCCTATATGCAATGATGGAGATGGAGTACTTGGGATCAGCAGAATTCTAAAACTACGGAACCAACTGGTTTCACACCGGGAGAACTTATATGTGTCATAATGCCATGTGTGGTGAGAATTGATTGGTTCTTTCTTAACTAGATATCTAGAACTTGCCTTGTGTGTGTTGAATTAGTAGCTTGTATGACTTAGGGAATGTGATTGAGGCGTTTCTTTTAAATAGCCAATTCTTAACTCTAATTGTATGCCTACCATTGAATTTATCCCTAGTGAACCCCATTGAACTTTTAGCTTTGTTTATTGATAAACCACATGATAAGCCGAAACCCGTTGTTTGATACCAAGTCTTTTGATCCTATGAAAATCCTTAATGCACTATGTTAAGAAGAAGGGTTGGAAAATGTTGGTTGATATAGCTAAGGGTAAATTGCTACATGGTGTGGGAAAGAAACTTCTATTTTGGCCCTGGTCCTTAGTGACAATGTGCACCTCGACTAAAATTGAGGGTGGCTAATTTAGAACTATGCTCGAAACATTGGCCCTGATCCTATCAAGGATAATGTGTACCTTACTCGGATGTTAAAATCTAGAGTTTGGATGGCTAGTGCAAAGGCATGAATTTTTTTTTATATACGATGAAAAAGAAATAAAGGGCAAATATGGAGCAACAAAAGGGGGTATATAGTCATGAAGTGTGTACTAGGAGGAAAGAAAAGTTATGAAGGAGGTTGTTGGTAAAATAATAACATGTGCATTAGGGAGGTGTAGTTACTAAAATGATTATTGAATATTCCTTCCCTTACCTTAAGCTGACATTACAACCAAATGAAAGTCCTCTTGATTCCTTGAGAAATATAATGTGAAAGTAAGAATATACTATGGGCAAGCTTATGGTATGTTGAGGAAAGTAAGAATTTCTTTTGTGAGAGTGAGTTGATTATTTGAAAAATAGACCTTATCAACATTGAAATTGTTTGAGTGAAAGGCTTTACAAAACGTAAACAAGTGAGGGCATTCATGGCATGTGTAGGATTATCTAATTGATGTGTGGTATGAGTTTTCATTACCCCGGAAATATAACAAAAGAGTCAGTTTTTGAACATGTATTGTACTTGGTGTAAATGTTGTGAATTGTTGCATCCAATGTGAACTACAAGATCATGATTAAAAATGAATTCAAGTTTGTAATAGGTTTTGATCTTCTAACTCTTCTATTTTTCATAAATCGCATGAACAATTGTATTTTGTGGTTTTGTAATAGCATGAGTGGCTAAACGCCTTAGTTCTGGGGTTGTAGCTACGAATGAATTGTTGATTATTAAAGGCTTGTTGAATTAAAATCTTCGTTGTCATTATAAGTTACTTCTACATTCTTGTTTTAGTATTTTATGCTTGTGCACCATAAGATAAATCTATTGTCTAATCTTAAAATTGAGAAAGGTGGGTTAGATAGACCAGAGAATATAGTGAGCTTGGTCCACCCATTAGATTGATGTGATTAGTGTTCAGGAGTGACGCCCAGACGAACACCTTGCTTGGTTACGAAATAGGATGAAATATAAATGCTCGCCAGTTAGTCTATTTATCCCCGCTCAACGATGTAGTTAGATAGCTAACTGGGGTAGGCGACGAGAGGCGTATAACCCGGATCATATCATCAACCCTATAAAACAGTAACTTGACAACTGAAATTAATTCTAAGCCAATAATATGATACATGATATTCAGTATATGCCACAGCCCTGGAATCTCTTTTAACTTGCTTGAAACATCATATTAAAGTCGTTCACAATTAGTTACTTTCATTTAGTGCATAATTATTAGTAGATAAACAATAAATCATCAACTCTTGAAAATGTTACTTTTTACTTTTAGTTGTAGAATTAAGTTAATATAAGTTGATCATAAGTCCCTTGGGAATGATAACTCGTTTCTTAAAGAATCTATATTACTTGCACGACCACGTACACTTGCGTGTGTATTGGGGAGCAATAATTCACGCTAGGTCTTGGAGAAAAGAGGAGAAAGGAGAAGAAAAGCTCAAGGTTCACCAAGAACGATCGATTTTGGTTGTGGATTCGCCAAGGAATTCATCTTACAAGGTATGTGAGTCTTTCATAGCATTGGGTTCATTCACCCACGCGCCAAAATGTTTAGTACAGCGAAATTCGTCCTAAAAGAGTTTGAAAAATGATGTTCTTGACATGTATTCTTGAATTTGAATAACGTTCTTGAATTGGGTTGAATTGAGGAGTTTCTGAGATAGTTACGTTGAGTTTAGAGTTGTTTTGAGTTAGGTTCTTGGGTACACATGCTGGGTATCGGAACCTAAAATAAATTTGAGAACAATAGTCGAGTTTAGGCGAATTGGGGCTGGAAAACGAAGAAGGAAAAAGTCGGACAAGGAACAGGTTCCAAGTCCGTAACGCGGACCTGTTCCTTCAGCGTGAAAATTTTCTCTCTGCGTCGTGGTTAAGATGCGGACTCCTCTTTCTCAAATTTAATTTCGCGACCATTTACTTAGAAACACCTCCGCGTCGCGGACTTGTTCCAAGAAGGTGATTTCATGACTTTTCTCATGTTTAGCTATTAAACTCATTCCTAAACATCATGAGATCCTTCCACTCAAAAATCTTAACTCTTGAATCCATAATTCAATTCAAGGACCAGTTAAGAGTCAAGTCGAGATCAGTTAATAGTTAAGTTAAGATAAGTTCTTAAAGTTTTCCAAGAGTCTTTCACAAATGTTTAACTTTGTTTTAAGTCTTAAGTTTTGAGTTCAGTAAAGATGAAAAGTTGAAGTTCTTTTCTTCAAAGAAGTATATGGGGACTATGTATTCCCAAAGAGATTTTAAAATGTTTTCACATTTAAATAAGAACGGAAACTGAGATTTTCAAAGAGCCTTTGGGCTAGTTTTCAGAAAAAAGAAAGAGTTTTCTAAATGAAGCAAGAAGGAAAACTGAGATTTCCAAGATAGCCTTTGAGCTAAAATTTTAAACACTAATCTCAAATCACAGAAGAAGTATGTGTTTTTAAAAACATAAGAGCTAGTATATTTTGGGAGTAGTATTGAGCACCGAATTGGGGGCGAGCATGAGTTCAAATAACTCACGTCTCCATAAAACCATGTAGCCACCATGGGCAAAAAAGGGTACTACTTTTTTAGATGAACCCTTTTCACAATAGACTAGTGAATCCACTTAGTAGTTCAGGTCCTATACCTCTGGCCGGGTATAGAATGCACTGGCAGCGTAAGGTAGATCAATGTATCATCACTATAGCTCTTATGTGATGGTTGTCGGTTAGAGAAACTCCCACAGAAGTTATTGTATTTTTATATACATCAGTTTATTGTATTTTTACATACATTTCAGAGTTATATTGTATCCTTGTATATACACAGAGTTGACATCATGTTTTTAAACAACTTTTCTTTATATTGCACTTTTTTTAAACTGTTTTATATTAAAATGAGTTCAGTTAAGTATTCATTAGTTGAGAAGAGCCAAGGTAAGTGTTTCTTTCAGATTCCCTTTCAAGCTTATATTGTTTTAGCATTCCAACTCGCATACTCGTATATTCAATGTACTGATGCCAGTTGGCCTGCATCTTATTATGATGCAGACACAGGTAACTAGGATCTGCATTCCAGCGCACCGTTGATCCAGTGAGCAGTTCAGAGTCAGTCGGTGGGCCTCCTTGCATTCCGGAGGATGCATATTCATTGCTTTCTAGTTAGTTCATTAGGATGTTGTGGGGTTGTCCCAACATCTATATCAGTTGTTTTAGAGGCTTCAAAGACAGTCAGATGTTAGTCCTTGGAGTCTTTTCATTATCATTTCTTATTGTTAAGACTTGGGTTGCCACTTTTGTCGAAGTTGAATGTTTAACCTTTAAACATTCTCAGTTATTTTATTATTCAGTTCAGTTAAGTGTTATTGATCATTATAAGTATGAATATTGTCTTCCGCTGAGTTAAGTAAGCCAGGCCAAGGGTTCGCTTGGGGCCAGCAATGGTCTTCGAGTACCAGCCACGTCCGGGGTGTAGACTCGGGGTGTGACAATGGAAGCCGTAGAAAGGGGGAAAATAATTTTCTAAGATCAAGTTTGGTACCCTTGTTCGCAACAAATTTTCATAAGCGCTGAAAATTAACTGCAAGCAAAATAAATAAAAGAAACTATTATTTTTATTGATGGATCTTGTGAATACAATTTTGTTGTTCTTGATTATTCTCTCCTAAATTTTTCCGTGATTCAAGGGCCTTCAGTAGCGTATTTCTCGAATGTAGGATGATGTAGACCTCCTTGAGATGTATTTGATCTCCAGGAACGTCGGGAAGCACTTCGTTGTTTCAAGTCGATCTCTGAGAAGAACTCTATTGATAACTCCTTCGAAGAGCTATGTAGTTGATGTTGTAGCTTTCTCCAATTACAGAATGCTTCTTGAAGAGTTTTCCTCCCCCTTTTAGAATGTCATGTACATCCCTTATTTATAGTTGTAGGGAGTGGACAAGGTTGCTTGTGATTGGCCCAAAAGATGTCATTTTGACACTTGGAGGATTGTGATTGGTCATGCATTTGACTGGGACTACCACCTCATTTGGACACGTGGTGTCACCTTGTTGGTCTTGGATGCCTAGTCACTGTGACACGTGGCATGCGTTTGGGCTTTAAGGTGAAATGGACCTTGGACTTGAATTTAATAAAAAGGGACTTATTTATTTGTAAAGCCCAAATTAATCATTCAACCCAAATAAACATGGATTTAATCCAAATTTTGTATGAATTAAATCCAATAAAATTTGTGTGTCTATAGATGCCCCCTACTTCAAGCCTTGTTGAAGTGTAGGTTTGCCGACACTTGATTGCGAGACTTGAAGTATTACAAATCCAACAATATCACTCTTAAGACATTTGCTTGACTCCGTTTCTTGCGATGAAACAAGTTGCATGGTATGGTCATGTGCAATCCCATTTCGATGTGCTCCTAAGGACTTTTGTTATTTCAATCCACTCGAGGAACAATATGGAGGACTCTCGAGAGAGAGAGGGATAAGCAAATCAATGTGACAAAATTGTATGAATTTTAAATTCAAAAAACTTTCACTATAGACTTGAATACAAATTTGGACACCAACACTTAGAGTGTCACACAAGTCCCCAAAGTTGGATTTTAAATAAAAGAACATAACTTGATTTGCTTATTTTTTGCAAACCTTCAACTGGGAAACAATTGGTAATTTAATAATCACACCAAATTTTCTTTCCTTTGCTTGATTTTGTAAGAATCATTCTTGAAATCTCAAGACTTATTGCTTTCCTTTTGAGTGCTAGCAACCTCCATTTAGATGGGTAAGAATTGATATGATTTGCTTCTTCCAATTTTACCAAAACTTCCTGTCACACCCCTTTTTTTTGCGCACACGGATAGGGATGTTTTATTTTTTTTGAGTCGCCACTTGGAATTGAGTTATGGTGTTCCAAGTCACCTTTTTGTTTAATCTCTAATCAAAAGGAATGACTCTTTATTTGGTCTGCGAACTAGAAATTCGGGTAAGGAATTCTATTGACCGAGGGGAAGGTATTAGGCATCCCTCGAGTCCCGTGGTTCTAGCACGGTCGCTTTTATTGACTTATACTTTTATTATTTTATTTTTTGGGATATATTAATTCAGGCCATTAGTTGTTTGCATTTTTTATTATTGAACTTTTATTTAGTTTCAATCTAGATGCGTAACCGCTTCTTGGTTTTGATATTTAATAGCTTCGAACCATAACTGCTTTCTTCTCTCAAATGTGTACCTAATATTCTATGTCTCACATCTTAATTTTAATTAAATAAAATATTTCTTAAAATAATCTTGCCAAGGTGTGTCACCACATCCTTGAATTTCCTATAAGTGTTTCAATAAGATGTGTGACCACATTCTTATTTGAAACCATTTTCTTTTTAACATGCCTAAAACTCATCTAGTATTAAAAACTCTACTCTTATTTTTATGAATTCAAGACAATGTTCCATTATTATATTAATCAATGATATTTTTAATTAAATTACTCCACATATTCAAGGATTCAACCAACCTAAAATGGAGTAAATTCAAGTTCAATGACATAACTTATTTTTTGTTTATTTGGGTAATGACCTATTTATCCAAAAAAAAATAAAAATACATAAATTAGAACATACAATTGTTATCAACATTAAGCTATAACAATGTCATAAAAATAATGGCTTAGGCACAACAAAATTGAATAACAACAAAATAAACTCTTACATAATAATGGGATTTTATTCATCTTTTAAAGATTTGCACTAAGTAATAACATAAATATACAACTCAAGATTGCGAGCAGTTTATTTTAACTCTCAAAATAAACTAAAGATGTCAATACTCATTTCAATCAAATTATGAAGGAAACAAAACTATAAAAAAAAAACTTATCACATAATTACATCAACTTTCATAAATAAATTAAAGAGATAAGGTAAAGTTGAACCTCAAATGAAAAAAAATAAGTACCGCAAGATTTGACCGAAACTCGATTGAAACACCCACAAATCTTTTGTTGTTGTGCGTGGGATTTTGGTAGTGTGGGATTTTTTTGGGTTTTTTGTCTCTGTACATCTGAGTGTGTTTTGTTGATCTTTTCTTTTTGTGTTCCGTGTGTGTTGCTCTTTTTTTTTCTCCTCTTCGTGTATTGTTGTTAATATAGTAGTATAGTGGTGTAGTGTGTAGGTATATAGCGGTGATGTACGTGTGTGTGTGGGGTGTGTATTGGGTGAGTGGGATAATTGGAAGATGTGAATAGGGGTAATGGTAAGTTTTTTTTCAATTAAATATAATAAATATTATAAAAATATTAGCTAATAAGAATACAAGAATAAATGAATAGCTACTCTAAATTATAATTAGGAAATACTAGCTTATTATTAAATCTAAATTAAAAGAAAACATATATTTTTGTTATTTTCAAATCTTTTAAATAAACTTACTAAAATAAGACAAAAATCAAAATATCTAACTTAGACATAAAAGAAATATTTAAGGAATAAAAATAGTATAAAATTTTATGTTCGGTCAAAAATTACGTGTCTACACTTCCCTTGTACAAGAAATAAAAATTGTTCAAATGAACTTCTATATAAGAATCTCCCATGTACAAAGGATTGATCAAAGAATCATTGGGAAAAAATAATTCTCCTAACCAAATCAATGTGGAACTCCAAA
>JAJOOI010017210.1:0-26692 GCA_029582585.1 Solanum bukasovii | reverse complement strand
GATTCAAATAATTCTAATACATAATAACTAACATAAATTTATTCAATCATATATATGATATTCAGGAATATATGAAATTAGTTCTGCATATTTGTTGAACAATATACCTTTGCCTCTTGCTTATCCATGGTATCTGAGGGTTTCTCCATTATCTATTAAGTAAGAATATTTTAAATATTTGAGAGAGTGTTTTTATGAAAGTGCTTCGTTTATTGAAGGCTTCCTTATTATGTTACATGTACATTCCTTTATATAGAAAGGAAATTATATCCTATCTACTGTACTTACATTTATCTGCACACTACTTACACCTACCACTTTACACTTGTCCTTTAATAATGCACACCATACCTACCACACCTACTACTTGTCCATACTACTTTAATAGTGCACACCTATCATATGCACATACTTTAATAATGTAAACTACCCTACACTTGTTGACTAATTTACATGATTTATTCCTACTCTACTAACTTTCTTACAATAAGACAAAAAATAATGCACCTAATAATTTACAATAATGCTCCTACTTTATACTATTTGCTTTTGGATTTTTTGGCCAAGTATGCCATCTTTGCCTTATCTCTTTAGTTGTCTCTATTTTTTTTTCTTTTCTTCGATCTTCTTATCTCTTTAGACTTTATTCTAGCTGAACATCTGGAATCATACCAAAACTACCCCTCACTTAGTTGGACCCTTTTAAACAAGTCAAACTTGAGTTTTATTTTTGCAGATTTCGTCGGGAAACAAGTTCGCGACGCGGAGGTGTTCCCACAAGTTTTCTTGAAATTAAATTCGAGACAGTAGAGTCCGTGACATGTCCGCAATGCGGACCAAAATTTTGGCCCTTGGTGGAGCTAATCCGCGACGCAGACATTCTCCCTCCAAGCACAACTTCAAGCTGCTTTGGCAGCTTGCTTGGCCAAGGTTGGGGTCCTCATGGGGGACCCTTAGGGTGGCCCCTGGGGAGTCGTATCCGAACGTTTTGACCCTAAAAACATTTATTAAGACACTAGGGTCACGTCCACTAATTTTTGACTCCAAACAACACATAAAAACATGAACATACTAGAACACACCAACACGTAAAAGACTAGTTTTCGAACGTCTTGCTCTTCCCTTGACGTTTGACTTCCAAACTCTTTAAAACTGACTTACAAGGCTATTCATCATTATTTTGACAAGTTATTAGTGCATAAAACCCATGTGAGGCTCTACTTTATCCTACTTTATTATGAGGGTCGTTACAGAGACACCTTTTTTGAACGACTGAACTCAAGTTTGCTTGAGGATAAGCAAAAGTTTAAGTTGGGGGTGTTGATGAGTCCACAAATTGGACTCATTTAGAGCTTTATTTTGATAGAAATAGTGTCCTCGAATGCTTATTTTGTCTCAATATCAGATGAAAACTCTTAAGTTTCAGATATTTGAAGTTTTAGTGAAAGCATGGACACTAAGGCGCAAAAAGGAACAAGAAGGCTGGAAAGAATGAAGAAGCTGAAGCCTAAGCATCGCCAAGCATCTTTGGCAATTCGTCGAAAGGACAGACTCCACCCTTTGTTCCAGTATGGAGTAGTCGATGCTACGCCAAATAGTTCTGTGAAGTAGTGCTATACCGCCCAAGGGTCCAGAATGTGAAGATGCTGAAGGCAAGCATGAAACGGCGATGAAACACAAGAAGGGCGAGTCACCGAAGTCATTCTGCGGCATCGACTAACTTCGCCGAAAGATCTGCCAGCGCTATCTTCTGAAGTCTATAAATACTGAACTCTTTGTTAATTTTATAAGTTCCGACCAATTATTATATTGTTCACAATAGAATAGTAATTTTTATATATTTTTTCTCTCAAGTTTGGAGAGGGTTTTGTGGGAGACTTGAATAGAGAAGGATTTCATCTTCCCCAAGTTGGAAGTGGGTCTTCTCCATTCTTCTTCCTTTGCTTAAATCAAGGTTTAATTTCTTATACCCATTTGATTTTAGTATCATTTTAGGTATATTTTGTTATATCTTGATGTGTGGCTAAAAACCCCATTCTTGGGGTGTGATTTAGCAAATATGTGTGATATTGTTGCTGAGTCTTGGTTGCTGATTGGCTAGATGTATTGTAATGGTGATTTCACCTAGTGGTTGTGGTTTAATTTAATGGGTTGTAGTTGCAAATACAAAAGCACCCATGCGTTTTCGGCTTTCCCGAGAGGGAGGTCGCGAAACCAAGACCACTAGATTGATGGCCTAAAGAGTGGGTTGACATGAGGTTTAGCCCAAGAGGGTGAGCCCTAGCCACATACCCTAACACTCAGCTCGAGAGAGTGAATAGGGTAAGGCGTAGGCTAGTCTTCATGCGGCAAATGGGTGTCCGAGAGGAACCCATTTGAAACGGGGTAAGTTGCCCGAGAGGGAACTTATTTCCACTTAAAGCATGGCCTAGTCACTACTATCTTGCAAATTTCCTATTGAAAGCATGTATGTACCCAACAAATTATTTCAGCTTGTATTGCAGTCACACCCCAAGAACTTTTCCCCATACTTGATTTTCTTGTTAATTTTTGCTGTTTTTACTACTTTTGACAAAAACCCCATTTGATATTTGACACTTTCGTGTCACCCCCATTAATTTACTATGTTTTTGTTCGTAAATATCTTTAGCTACTACTAGTTAAAGCTAAATTTTATTTTTCTATCAATTCTCAAAACCACTACCTTGGGACACGATCTCAACCTTTAGTTGGGTTACTATACTATCGACGATCATAGACACTCATACCGTAGGTTAGTCTTGTTGGTCACGATAAGCATCACTGCCTGCAATAGTTTTGGTAAGTTGAAATGATCCAAGCTAGTTGGTTAGCTGCTAATATTAACTCTATTACTTGCCATTATTGTAGATTAACACTTTAAAGGAAAGTTTGAATCATCGTACTACATAGTACTGTCCGGGAGACAAGGTATGTAAGGCTATTCAATTTAATATTCTTTGGCATGAAGTCCTATATTTTGGGTACCAACAAGGCAAGCTTTCTAAATAATCCTTGTTGTTAAAGATATGTTGTGATGGTGTATAATCTCTAATTTATTTAATATCCTTCTACTGCCATGGTTTCACAAATATGTCAAACTACTCCAATAGGTGTTCATTATCCTATATCGATGTTGTAATACTTTCAAGTACGAGTATGATAAAAGTACTCTAAACAGTAAGTTTCATGAGTTGTCCTCTAAATCAAATGAGGAGTCACTGAGTCAATAAGATCCTACATTACACATGTTATGAGTTTTCATAGGCTAGATATATCTGTCCAATTTATAAGTTGTTACATGGAATGTACACTTCTCTTTTATTTCGGATCTGTCCATGTAAATCATTAGTTCACATATTTATACACCTTTTCATTTTACAAAAACTACTAAGTGTTAAGCTATCGTAACATCTTATACAGCCCTTACCTCTTCATAAGAGGAGTTGCATGCTTTCATTTGAAATGCATGTATGCCCCAATTTGAAAAGTTGAAGCGTGTTTTAAATGAACGATGCAGCATGTCCTAATTTCCCGATTTTCCGAAAACCTTCATAGATTGTTTGTATATATTCTTTGTACCTAATGAATCTCATTGAGTCATAGGTTCCTAAGTATTACATCGAAGTTACATTTTTGTCACGACCCAAGAGCACCCCCTAGTCGTAACATGGTGTAGTTGACCCCGAAGTGGTCACATATAATCCCTTAGCACATTCTTAACATTAGATATGTAGAAAATACAGAAGAATTTAAAACTTTTACAATCGAAGTCATTTTCTCTTAAAAGCAAACAGAAAACTTTCTAGACTTTGTCTCAAACCATCTATTACAACTTTATAGAATAAACTCTTGGGACACAGCCCATACAATAGTTTTAACAATAATAAAGACATAAAGGTAAGGTGGATGTTGACCTCGAAACTATGAGGACTCACCAAGATCTTCCATCCTTCTAAGCCCTTGAAACTCTAGCATCCAAGCAACTCAAGCCTCCAACCCTACATTTGGTTAGAATGTAGGCAATATGCGTTAGTACAGAACGTACTAAGTATGAAAGCTAACACAACATCATAAGAGCATCTCAAATGGTTAGTCAATCTAAGACATAAGCATAAGAGATAATAACATAATCATAGCATAATCATCATAGTCATAGCATGGTCTCCAACATAACCTTCATATAAACATAAGTCAACATAAGACATAAATAATAAACATAGGAGATACATTAAGTTCATAACATAGCCTCTACTTAGGTTCTCATGGTCACATCCTTCAACCTTAGTTCTTTTCATATTACAAGAGGACTATTCTACAAGCCACCTCCAAGTATACTTGTGCAATGCAATGATAGCATCCCATACTACCATCCAAGCTAAGTACCACTCTTTAAACAATTATTGGTCATAGCCCACTCTTCATATTCAAGACTTATGTCTTCTTGTCATCTTAATCATAACCTAGGTAGATGGTCATCTTTAAGACGCTTTATGCCATAAGGATGTCATACTTCTAAGTAACCTCAAGGCACACTTGTGCAATGAATGAAAGGCATCCCATACTACCTTTCACCCTAAGCATATTCTTGAAGTCATTTTAGTTACATTCACCCTACCTTGGCCGTATTATTAGTTTAACTCTCAAACTAAGGAACCTCTCGTCTTTAGTCAACTATAACTAGGAAAGGCAACTCTAGACCAATCCTATCGCAAAATAATTCTTTGGTAACTTTAGGTCATACCTTGTGCAATGCACTCATAGCATCCCATAATACTAATCATGCTAGGTATTACTTTTAGGTCCTTTTTACTATTTCTTCTTGGTTTGGAACCTAGTTCCTCTCTTATCTTTAGAACCCTATGAGGTACTCTATCTCAAGCACATCTTAGTTCATCATTAGATTAACTCTAGGAGATACTATCTTAAGTATTTCTAAGTTATCTAAAACACATGGACACTATGAGATACTTCCTTTAGCATGTCTAAGTTCATATATTCTCATGAACACTATGAGATACCACTTTTGGTATGTCTAAGTTCATTACGCTCATGAACACTATGAGATACCACTCTCGGTATGTCTAAGTTCATTTAACATTATGGATTCTATGAGGCCTTACTTAGGCATATCTAAGTCCCTTTATACTATTGACATTATGAGGTACTTTCCTAACTTGTCTTAGTCCCTCATTAATTAGAACCCTAGGATATACTACATCGAGTACATCTTAGTTCATCCTGCTTGAACTCTAGTATATACTACACTAGGTATATCTTAGTTCATTAAGTTTGGTCTCTAGGAGATTGTCACGCCCAAAATCCCATTAAGGCGAACCGACACCCGTTACCAAGAAGGCTCAGGAGAACCAACCGGTAATCATGCTCTATCTATGAAAATTTAAAGGTGTTGTTATAGTGGATAATATGTTTTCATGAAAGTAGATAGTATTAACAAGCCAAAAGAAAGTGCACATGACTTGGCCGTTGGGACCATGATGTCTAAGACACGAGGCACAACCACGTTTTACTATACATAGTCTACGAAGCCTTTAAATGATAAAAAATTATGGGGTTAAGGTCGGGACAGGCCCCGCTTGACACTCAGCTACTATACAATACCAAAATACATGCTATAGACTCGGAAAGCCCCGAATCAACCTGGAGCTCACCAATAGCCGCTGGATGTCCTGTTCTTCTACTGGAGAGATCTAGTAGCTCCTGTACCTGCAGCATGAATTGCAGGTCCCCCTAGAGAGACGTCAGTATGGGAGAATGTACTGAGTATGTAAGGCATAAAGTACTGTATGTGAAATAAGAACTCAAATGAAATCATATACCAATGTAAGGATACAAGACCACCTTTTCTCATATTATGGAATCAGGTACTTTACATTCTTTTCTTTACTTTATCATTCTTTACTTTACTTTCGATGCACATCATATAATACAAATGACCAGCTGATCAGTGGTAGACATATAAATCGGGATCGGCCCATGCTAGGCTTTCCTTTAACCCCTGGGATACCACCCGTAATATTGGGATCGACCCATGGTGATTCTTCCACCCCTATGGGATACCACCAATCAATAAGCAGATTCATTTAGTATCTTTCCATTAACATTCGAGATGATTCTTTTGGTGGTCATTTTGAGTTGTAGGACTATGTAGTCAACAAGTGACATGTAATAATCATGTAATGTAGGAACAACAACGTAGAGAGTAGTTACACAATTAATGAAATGTATAGGAGATGAAATAATAAATGGACCTTATTTAGTTTAAAAGAGAACTCATACAGGGTATTCAATGTACATGTACATATTTGATAATGAACATGTATTGCAATGTACAGACATGTTAAAGAGTGAGAACAAGGTCATAAGTCGTGTTGGAGCTGGTAGGCTGCCTCTATGTGTCGAGGACGAGTCTAGATTTCATGTCAATTAGTAGGAAATCGAAAAGCCTTATATACCTTGCTATACCACCTTGTAGTACCTTCCTTTCTTTTCAAATACTTATCTACAATAGAGTAGATGATAAACTAGTATTAGTAGTTACTAAACATGCTTAGGCAGTCCAATAATGCTCGGGCAGCAAACCCGTAATTACCAAACTGAGGGTGTTCTTTCAATCCCCGCCTTCTTTTATTGCATTTGCACACTACACAACTATATTTCAATATCAACAATTTACACCCATTCCAGACATCAACCAAGATGTCCTCAATATGTTTACACATCAACCTATCCCAAAACAGTCCTAACAATCTAACATACAATAGAGGACGTGAAACCATAGTTTCCCATCATCATCCCACGAGTTCTTATCAACAATATACTTAAAATATCATAATTATACTCGTGTTTAAGGAAGACAAAGATAGGGCAGTCACTTTACCTTAATTCTTATAACTCATTTTCTTTTAACTTTAACTCTTCAATAACTTGAGCTTCCCTTGCAAGGGCTTGGGTTTATCCAAGAACCTTAGGAAACTTGTGGCTGCTGCTATTCTTTGAAAGAGAGAGGAGAAGCTTAGAGAGAAATCTGATTTTTTTATCTATTCTTAAAAGTGAGGAAATGGCCAGCAACTTAGGGATTATAAAGGTCTTATTTTCCCCCACCTCTTAAGTTTTAATATCAGCCACTAATTTGTCAAAGTGGTCCAAGTAGGTGATGCATCTGCTTGGAATTATATATACACAAAATGAGCCCTTTATGTACTCATCTTGGGCTGCAAGCTTTCCCCTTTCTAATATTATGCCATGGGCCAGAATTATACCCTTAATTTGGGCCTTAATCTTTATTGGGCTCAAGTAGTTGGGCTTGGACAGATTGGTGTGAGGCGTCATCTCCATTCCCTTTTCCTTTTTATTTAATTTGGGCCTCAAGTGAGCCCACCAATGCTTGAACTAATCTTCCCCATCTACCTAGCCCATTTGAGCTAAGCAAATAGGTGACACCTGCTAGCTTTATAAAGTCCAACAAGCACCTCAATTGTTTTATTCATTTTCCGAGCGTAATCTCCTTAGTTTAACTCAAAACTTATATACACTTGATCACCTTAAATTTTAGACTTACATATAGCCCTTCGATCCAGAATTTAAATACTTCTAAAATTTAACGTTCACTTGATCGTGCAATATTGCAATGTACGGGAGTTACCCTTATAGCTTTTTTATTGTCACGATTCATCTAGGAAATCAAGTTCATTACTTATACCACCAAGCTAAATCAATTTTCATATGTGTAGAACTTGTACACATAAAATACGGAGTGTTACATCCTCCCCCCCCCCCTAAGGAACATTCTTCCTCGAATGCTAGCATAATCAGATAGCTTAAATAAGGTCAAACCTTAGTTAAAATCAACTGTTAACCACATAATAAATACCCTTTCATGCGTACCTATTAATGCCCCCATTATACACCTTGGACTTCCCCCTTAGGTTCAAATAAATAAGGGTACTTGAATTTCATCGCTTCCTCAGCTTCCCACGTTACTTCTTCTACTTGTTGATTTCTCCAAAGCACCTTTACTGAAGCCATTTCTTAATTTCTTAGCTTTTTAACCTAACGATCCAGAATAGCAATAGGTACTTCTTCATAGGTGAGATCCCCTGTAACTTGTACATTTTCAATATGAGTGATATATGATGGGTCACCTATGCAATTCCGAAGCATTGAGACATGAAAAACTGAATGAACTGCTGAAAGCTCCTGAGGTAACTCTAACTCATATGCAACTTGGCCAACTCTTCGAATAATCTTATATGGCCCTATGTAGAGTGGACTCAACTTTCCCTTTTTACCAAATCTCATTACCCCTTTCATTGGCGATACTTTCAAGAACACCCAATCTCCTATAGAAAACTCTAATCCTCTTCTTCTAACATATGATTTGTGTCGGCGTTGAGCTTTTGCTTGTCGTTGTTGTATCACCTTAACTTTTTCCATAGCTTGAAGAACAAGGTCTGGTCCAAATAAAGCAGTTTCGCCTACTTCAAACCAGCCAATTGGTGATCTGCACTTCCTTCCATATAAAGCTTCATAAGGTGCCATTTTGATACTAGAATGATAAATATTATTGTAGGCAAACTCAATAAGTGAAAAATGATCATCCTAGCTACCTTTGAAGTCTAAGACACAAGCTCGAAGCATATCCTCAAGTGTTTGGATTGTGCGTTCTGCTTTACCATCCATTTGAGGGTGGCAGGTTGTACTTAAATTCACTTGTGTTCCCAAACTCTTTTGGAATGATTTCCAAAACTTTGCAGTGAATTGAGCTCCTCGATCAGATATAATAGAGATTCGAACCCCGTGTAGCCGAACTATCTCTTTAATATATAACCTTGTGTCACACCCCAACCCTAGGTGAGGTGGACAAGTACCATATGAACACATGTCTACAATTACTATGCTAATAGATTTACTAATGAGTAGCGTCATATACAACATATGTCGACCAGCTGAATCAATACGTGTGACAAGTGAAACTATGAATACAGATGATAGCTTTACAATGTCTACAAAGCCTCTACTATTCGTGACTGTACCACTATGAAAATGCGCAGAGTAAAGACTCGGAAAATCCCTGAATCAACCTGGAGCTCACCAACAACCGATGAGTATCATGTGCTTCTATTCGGGAGATCTACTTGTTGAATACATGTACCTGCAGCATGAAATATAGCGTCCCCAATAAGGGACGTCAGTACGAAAGAATGTATTGAATATGTAAGGTATAATACAACCATATGTAAAATGAGAGCTCAAGTGAAACCAAATACAAATAGATAAGGATTTGAGACCACATTTGCTTATACTTGTGGAATCCTGTATGTTACATTCTTTTCTTTACTTTTCTGTGCGTTATAATTTTATAAGACATATGATACAATGACCAGCTGATCAGTGGTAGAAGAGAATGACCCATGCTAGGCATTTTAACCCCTGGGATGCTGTCCTCATAATTCTGCAAATTGGGATTGGCCCATGCTAGGCTTTCGCCCCTGAGCTTCCACCTTTCTATATCAATTGGGATTGACCCATGCTAGGCTTTCACCCTTGAGCTGCCACCCTTCAATACCAATTGGGATCGACCCATGCTAGGCATTTTCCCCTGGGTTGCCACCCATAATTATGTAGATTACTTCACTTAGATTCTTTAATCTTTGAGATTGTTGTTTTGATGTTCATAACTCTTTTGAGATTGTTCTTTTGATGATGATAACTCTTTTGAGATTGCTATTTTGGTGGTCATAATCATTGTTGAGATTTGGAACTATGGACCAGTAGCAGAAGCCATGAATATGGACTTACAATAATAATAATGACATGGGAAGCAAATGTGACACCAACGTAATACTTAGGAGCTTATATGACTCATTAAGCATTTTGACATCTCAAATTGAAGCACATATCAAGTGAAGACATTTAACATTCAGCCAAGAGATTTGAATTCTATATGATAGCCAAATATTCACTAACTAATATCAAATACAAGGTATACATGAACATGGAACCAAGGGAGAACATGGGCAGATTCAACTTAAGGACGGATACATATTCCAAGTAAGTACATATAAAATGTACAATAGAGCAAGTAGGGATCTTGTGAGGTAACATTATAGTCTAACACAATGGGAGTAATAACCAATAAAGGGAACATATGAACATGTAAAAAGATGACATATATGATGAATAGACAATTGAAGCAAGTTGGCAAGATATGGGCCGATTGTATATCCAACATATAAACATATGTACCATGTGTAATCTAGGTTACGTGCATGCTAATACTTGGTAGAGTAAGTAAGCACGTACATTTAGTAATAAACTCATATTAGAGTACTCACTTTAATGCTCTAGGGAGTAGGAACTGCAACTATGGATCAGTCACTACCAAGGGCACTTAGAAAGCTTACTTTGTAAAACAAGTGTTGGATTTATGCCAAAGAAATAGGAAATCAAAATAGCCTTACATACCTTGTTATACAATTGAAAAAGTATTACTTAAGTTCCTTCTCTTCAGATCACTAATCTACAATAAAATAATTTGTAAGACTAGTATTAGTAGCGAATAAATCAATTTGAGCTACTTGATCTCTCCAAAATAGTAACCAAGCAGTAAGCATCTAATTTATCTAGCCACTATTTTATTTCCTTCCCTTTCCCTTTAATCACGTTTATATATTGTACAACCTTCGTATCAGGTCCTCCCCAAAACTCTCTGCAATATTTAAGTCATTTAACGTCTCCATATCTTCCCCGCACATCCAGTCACATCCCTTATTATACATACATAAAACAATCCTTAAACATAATAATGTAACAGAAGCAATATGAATCATGGTTTCTGATCACCAGCACTTGAAGAACTAATATTACTTTTGAAGTGCTCAAACAAGCACATAACTGAATTTGAAGGGGACTCCTCTCCATGGCTGTCCCAACATGCACTAACCACCAGAACATCCTCCCCAATAATACACCATGTAGAAGGAATATTTATAGCTCACTTACACATACCAAATGTCCTAATTAGCTCAAGAACAAGAGGGAGAAAATTGCAGTAGCTTACCTTGATGGACAGAACTACCACTTGCTAAGACATGGATTCTTCAAGGTAAAGGTTGTGCTCCTCAACTTGTCTTAACTTATATATTCCAATAGCTTGAAATCCCTAATATTCAAGAACCCTAATGGTATTTAATGGCTAATGTATGAATCTAAGAGAGGGAAGAGAGAAAGCTCTAGAAATCAGATTTGTTTTGTAAAAGTAAAAATGGTTGGAAAAAACTGATATCAATCCCTTTAAAAGGGACCTGTTTTGGCAGAATTTCTCACTCATTTTGGGCCATAAATTATCAAGTAGGTGATCCACCTACTTGGACTTTTCACTTGGGCTTTTTTGGACTTAAGCATATTGGGCCTTTGCTGCCCATTTTCCCCTTATTCTTCTATTCAACTTGGGCCAGATTAATGCAAGTAGGTGGTAGTGTACTTGGCCCAATAACATGGTCAAAAAATTCTTAGTAGGTAATGCACCTACTTAGTCCCTTGGTCTGGTCAACAAGTCAAAGTAGGTGATGCACCTACTTGTCACCTACTAGCTTAAGTGTAGTCAAGCAAGCACCTCAATATTTTATTTCATTACTTGACTTTAATATCTTTAACTTAACTTAAAACTTATATACACTATGTCTCTTTAAACTTTAGACTCAAATACAGCCTTGTGATCTCAAGTTTAAATACTTCCATCGATTTCAACTTAATCGGGTCACATTAAAATCTACGGACAGTTCACTTTAAACCTATTCTATTATCACTAGTTGCATAGGAAATTGAGTCCATAACTATACCACAAGGATCTTTATAAGCGTCATATAAATAGAACTAATACACGTAGAATACGGGGTGTTACATCCTCCCTCCCTTATGATCATTCCACCTCGAATAATAGGTGCACTTGATAGTTTGATTAATTTTGGAATTTCATATAGAGATTTGCGAGAGTTCCCATTGTAAATAGGACTATCCAAAATCCATAGACTAATCTAAAACACGTATAGACAAGTCTAGCATGACATCTCTATAGATATGGTTCATGAAATAATATTATGACAAGTTAAACCCCTTTCCTGACCATGTAATTCACTAAAGATACACAAGTAGAACTCATACAAATAAGGACTTTAATATACCTAAACACAAGACATGCAAATGACATATCAAATGAACAAATGCTAGTAGGATTTATGATCATATAAGGGGACCACATGATCTCAGATCCTTATGTTGATGTTTAGAATGAGGAGGGGTATTTAGGATCTCTACTATCTTCTATTCCCAAGTACCTTGTGTTACAATACTTCAATGGATGTTACACCTTTTTAGCTTCCGGGCCTTAACAATCAAGAATAACTATAGTATCTCCCAATTTTTTTATATGGAACGGACACATAAAATCATAGGCCTGATCTATCGGGGCTCTACTTTCCCTTCTCTTTTATCTTATGACGCTTTTCAAAGGTGAATCTTATAAGAACACATAGTTTCTAATATAAACTCTTAAGTTTTATGCTACCCCTTCGGATAAGGCATTATGCTAATTTATTTATCTATGGTTGTGATAAAAATTACATATATCCCCAACCTTTTCTGGTCAAAATCTTCACTACATAATGATACAAAGAAATGATTTCCAAAAATGTTCTAAACTCAAGTCAATAAACACAGAGGGGCATAGTATACAGATAAATAAGTCACATTAACACATAGGCAGATTAGCACAAAAGGGAGCACATAATATATGGGCATTAAGCTATAGAAATATGTGGTGTACACGTGCATCTGAATTATAGGGTAGCGTGTGAGCGAATGAACTATAGGGCATGTAGGAAATGGACTAGATGAGCACATGATGAATGAGTACTAAAGCTAAAAAATATATAATATGTAAGCAAGTAGACTATAAGACATGTAGACATAAAATAAAATGAACTACGGAACACAAATCACATTGACCAAGTGTGTTATATCGCATGGATAGGTAGACTAACATGTCCATGAGTACACATATGAAATATGAGAAACTGAGCACATGACACATGTCCAGAAAAGCTATAAGGCCTGCAATGTTTAAGCAAGTAGGCTACAAGGCATGTAAAATATATAGAAATGGTCATATGATCAATTAGCCTGCAATACCCACACAATATGGACAAGTGACACGAAGAAAGTAACCAGTGCAATAAATAACATGTAGGGAAAAGGTCCTACGAAAACATATAGCAATAAACAAGGGTTCTCCGAAGCGGATAACACTTACACGCAAGCATTCTATGACATTAGGTAACCTGTGAGAAAGTAATCCACAAAGGGCAAATGACATACAAATAGATAAGTTATAGAATATGAAACATGTATAATTATATAACAAACCATCATTGGAATCTATGAGATATCCTATAGAACCACTCTACCATGCTAAGGTCAAACACACTGTCTTAAGCGTTATGTCACGGGTGGGATAGTTCTGGTCATATTCCTTACTCACCTCAAAGCACATACAATTGATTTACCCATCTACTCTCTTCAATTTCCTAAAAATTCTTATAGGTGTTCAACTATTGGAGATTGGCTTCCTTCTAGGTCAATATAAATACTACAGTTAAGATAGATAAAAAAAAATCCTCAATAGTTCATCTATTGGAGTAGGAGGTCGAGGTCATTTTTACCTTCGTTACTAGCTTGTGTTATATCAAACTCAATATATGGTGCCTTTTGAAGGTCATAATAGAAAATAAATAGTGAAGCTTGAACGCACCATAAAACATGAACTCTAATAACATATAAATGCCAGGTACCTATAAAGTTATATTATGATTCATAACGTCTTAGAGTTTGCCGCTTTGGGCTTAACTAGATAGGTCTGGTAATACTAATAGATTTCCTCTTCTTCTTTTTTATAACAAGTAAGGGTGGTCCGACTCTTTTCCCATGCAAGATAGCAAATAAGAACAACTAGCATGTGAGCAGTTTTTCCTCTCCCTTAACTGGACTATGACTGATGAATTACTTCAGGCATATATTAAGTGAATCTTGAGGTAGCCTTATTCAATTTTATGGAACTCTATACATGTGTATAATGCTCTACTTCTCTTTTGTACTAATGATGTAGATGAACTAGATTCATGTATCTTCTATCTAGGTAACCTTTTTATTCCCCTCTTTTTTCTTGTTGTTATCAAGACGAAATATCAAGACTTGAATCAATACTAGAATGACTTTTCTGTCTAACAAAGGTTCACAAAGTTGTTCCCGGGTGTGCCATTATAACTCGTTAGGGTTGAAGAGTTGTTACCTTTTTATTGCCTCATACACTTAGCAACCTCTCTTTCATAAATAGCTATCCCACTCCTCCATAGCATCCTCATATCTCCCCTACTCATATGTTTAGGGAATTTGACGTATCCCATATCTTTCTAACTAGAAACTCTCCATGAACACCTCAATAGTGTCTTCCACCATATCAAAAAATATAGACATCGTACAGCGCTGGAAGGTTGCTGGATCATTGCACAACCCAAATGGCATCCTTTTGAACGCAAAAGTCCCATAAGGGCAAGTGAAGGTGGTCTTCTCTTGGTCTTCTGGAGCTATAGAAATTTGATTGTAGCCGGAATACCCATCAAGAAAATAATACCAACCCTTTTCTGCAAGTCTATCCAACATCTGGTCCATTAACCGCATAGGAAAGTGGTCCTTTTCTGTCCACGCATTCAACTTCCGTTAATCCATACAAACTCTTTATCCAGTAACTGGCCTCATTGGAATGAGCTCATTTCTTTCATTTGGAACCACAGTAATACCACCCTTTTTAGGCACGCACTGCACAGGACACACCCAACTACTATCTGCAATGGGGTAAATAACTCCCGCATCCAGCCACTTGATGATCTCTTTTTCAACTACCTCTTGCATAGGTGGATTTAATCTTCTCTAGTGCTCGATACTGGGCTTATGATCTGGCATGAGTTGGATTTTGTGAGAGAAAATACCAGGAGGAATCCCAATAATATCCGCAATAGTCCACGCAATAGCTTGCTTGAACCACTTTAATATAGTCACCAAGTACTCTACTTGTCTCGCATTCAAATCTGCCGCAATGATGACCGGCAAAGTTTTCTCTCTGCCCAAGTATACATACCTCAAATGTAGTGGTAGAGCCTTAAGCTCCAATTTTAGTGCCTCCACAATAGATGGTCTTGCGGGTGGGGACTCGCGATTTTTCATGTCTAACTCATACTTCTTTGGTTTGGACCGATATTCACACCTATCGAGTGCAGCTACCAACTCATCATACTCTTCAATACCATCACTATCGAAATTCATCATAACTGGTGCTAATGCCTCAACACCTAGTCGCTCTTCAATTTGCACTTCTGTCTCACTCTCCACTCTGTAAGTTATAGCAGATACTGTTTGAAGCTCACCATTTTGCTTCTTGGACCTACAAATATTGAAATTTGCTTCTTCATTATTTAGTCTGAACTTCATCTGTCCCTTTTCCATATCAACCAACGCACGCCCTGTGGCAAGAAATGGTCTCCCAATGATGATGGGAACCTCAAAATCAATCTCATAGTCAAGAATCACAAAATCTACCAAAAAAATGAAAGACTCCACTTTCACTAGCACATCATGGAGTACACCAATGGGCTTCACAGTTCGATAGGCCATTAGTAACCGCATTGCAGTGGGCTTTGGGTCCCCTAGGCCCAACTTCTTGTAAATAGATAATAGCATGAGGTTAATGCTAGCACCAAAATCACACAATGCCTTAGCGAAGTGTAACAACCCTATAGTACATGGGATCGTGAAAGCACCAAGGTCTTCCTTCTTCTGCACAAGAGATCCTGTAGCAATAGTGCTACAATGCTACAATCTATCATCATCTTCGAAACTCACAGACCTCTTCTTTGTCACCATATCTTTCATAAACTTCGCATACCCAGGCATTTGCTCCAAAGCTTCTATCAAAGGAACATTGATAGAAAGCTGCTTCATAATAGTAATAAACCTGCAATATTTGCCATCTTCAATCTTCTTCACTAACCTCTGTGGAAAAGGTGGTGGAGGTCTAGGTATGGGGACCACTTTCTGAGATATCTCTGCTTCTTTCTCTATCGCAGTCTCAAATTCTTCTCTAACCTTTACCACATCATCGTCTTTTCTAATCGCAACATCCACCACAGACGGCATAGGTGGATCTATGGTTTGCTTACCCCCTCGAGTAGTAGTTTCCTTACAACGACTATCATTCTTTGGATTTTGGATGGTGTTGCTAGGAAGAGTGACTGGTTGATGTGGGTTCACTGTAGTAGACAACTGAGTCATCTGCTGCTCGAGATGCTTTATTGACACTGCATGGGAGTCAACCTTTTGACCAATACTAGACAAGTCGTTTCTCATCTCCTTCACATTCTCATCAGTTGCATCAAACCTTCTCATCATCTTATGCATCATATCTTTAATACGCGCCAAATTGCCTCCAACATCCCTAGCACTAGATTCCCGATTTTGAGGGGGAACATAAGGTCCAACCCGATCGTTTCTGTTGCCATAGTTGTTCCGGTTGTAGCTATTGTCGTGATTGAAGTTTCCATTCCGAACATATTGACCCTCTTGGTTGTAATTTTCATAGTTCCGACCTTGGTTTCCTTGACCTTGGCGCCAGTTTTTCGTGTTGGATCCTTGAGCGTTAGGTCAAAAACCCCCCGTCTGATAATTCACTGCATAAGTATCCTCTTCATACTAACACTCTTCAACTGGTGGTGGCTTTCTAGTGAAGTAATTCACAGCATTTACCTTCTCTGCAACTCCGCTCACATGCTGAAATACCAACCCCAACTCAGTCCTCATCTGAGCCATCTCCTCACGAATCTCCTCTGCAGACTGATTGTTTGTAGCATGAACGACAAATGTGTTTCTCCCAGTATCCGACCTCCTAGTGCTCCATGCTTTATTGTTGCGAGAGATCTTCTCCAATTTTTCTGCAATCTGCGCATATGTGCACTCACCATATGATCCTCAACCAATAGTGTCAAGGACTACTTTATTGTTGTCATCCTGATCTCGATAAAAATATTCCTTCAGTGACTCATCGTCAATACGGTGATCCGGAACACCTCTTATGAATGAAGTGAATCTGTCTCATGAGCTACTCACAGACTCTCCAGGTAATGCCACAAAATTATTGACCCTATCTTTGTGATTGAGCTTCTTGGACACTGGATAATACCTTGCTAAGAACACATCTCTGAGTTGGTTCCATGTATAGATTGAGTTATAAGGAAGCTCAGTGAACCATATAGCAGCATCGCCTGTCAGTGATAGAGGGAACACTCGCAATCCGATGACATCCATATCCAAGTCTGGTCGACCTACATAGCTCTTGCAGACCACCCTTATCCCTATGTGAGCATGTGGGTCCTCCGATGGCAACCCTGAGAACAAGCCCCTCGTTGTAAGCATCTGCATTAAGCTACTGGTTACCATAAATGTGTGCCCCGGAGGCAAAGGGGTAAGACTAGAGGTCCATCAGAGTCAGCAATATTAACGTTGCCCCTGTAGTTGTCATGTAGTTGTGGACCTGGTGGACCATGCACCCTCACTGCATCTCCCAATTGATTTTCAGCTAGACCCCAGTTTTCCCCACCAGCTACTCTTGGCTGTTGTAACTCAACTGCATCACCAAGATTTACTCCGATAGGATTAACTGGAATTCCTTGATTGTTCATTCTTCTCAAAGTTCTGTTCAACTCTGGATCATACGGAGTAAGTTGTTCGCCCTGGCTCCGTGTACTTGGCATACAATAGAGTTAGAACCTGAGAGAGACAAAAACAAAATGAAAAAGTAAAATTAGGAAATATTTGACTAACGTTCAATAATGTAGTTAAAATAAATCTAAAAGCCAAATTTCCCCGGTAGCGGTGCCAAAATTTGATACGCTCAAATTACACCTCCCTAAAGAAGCATAAGCGATCGTTATCAAGTAAAGAACCCAACTTGTAGGTTGGGGTTGATCCCACGAGGAAAATGGTTTAGACTTTATTTTGATCAACAATTATATTCAATTAGTCAAATTACTTCCAGAAACAAGTAATTAAAAAGGGGGTTTTGTGAAACAAATTGTAAGAATTCAATAAATAATCAGTAATCAAAAGTCAATTTTGGTTGTAATCAAGATGAGTGAAATAACTAGGGTATACGTGTTCCCCACAAGCTCATAACGCAGTAATCCTAGTAATAGGAATCCTTTCCTAGTGTACTGCGTGCAAAGTGATAAGTTAGGTATCTCTAAATCCTTGGTCTTGCATCTAGAGAATTTCACCCCGCACCTTGGTCCGGCTACGTGTGTGTACTTTACTAACCCTTACCTTTTCCTCATATTAGACATCATAATCGATGTTTGGCTTATTTATTACTTCGCACCAATCGACACTTGCCTATTATATAGTATCACACTAAATATATGTTGATAATTCTTTTCTTGTTAATTACCTCCTTGGTCCGGCAAGTAGCAACAAGGTGAGTTCTAACATTTGCAACCGCTAAAAAGACTTCTAAACAAAAGAATTATCAATGCATGCACCACACTATTCAAGAATTGCTTATTTACTATTCAAACTTTGTTAATTGCTCATGGTTCCCACAACCCTAGTTGTGGAGTTTAGTTACTCATAATCATATTAATACAACTCATTGTTGTAGATGAAAGAATTATAAACTTACGTAACAAGAGTAATAAACCCAGAAATTCAACTTGAATTGCAACTCCAAAATCTTCAAAAATGATCTAAGGAAATTAATAATTGCTAAAGTTTCAAGTTAATCTCCCAAGTCAAAAACTAGAATAGAATAATATTGTCTAACCCCTAAAAACGAGGTTTACATGCCCTATCTATAGAAAACAAGTCCTAAATTAAAAGGGAATAAAAATAAGTAAAGTTTGTCACAGACACGTGTCTTCATTCCACGAGACTGACTCACGGACCTTCAATGGATCCACGGCCCGTGAGTCTCTTCCGTCAGCGAAGACTTGGAAAATATTTCAACTTCCAAAACTCAGCTTCTCTGAAGCAAACGACGGAACTGCAATATGGACCGTAGATAGATCTACGGTCCGTCAATCCCTCTCTGTAGCTCCATACTTTGAATGTTTAAAAATCAGGTACTGGAACCCTTGCAGTATCCATCTACGAATCAGCAGTAAGGTCCATAGATCAATCTACGGACCGTCAATGGTCACCGTGGTTCCACACTTGGTCAGATTTCCCTGATTTGCCTTCCATGTCTTGGCTGTTGATCTACGACTACTATCTATAGAGCATCAATGTACCTACGGTCCGTAGATCACCTCCGTAGATGACCTTTTCTGCATTTCTTTCAAATGTCTCTTTAATTTCGCGCCTAAACATCTTTCTTGCATAATATGATAAAAACATATGAAAACTAATACAAAAAGGCCCTAGACACACACAACTTGGAATTGGAATGTATTAGAAATACCGTAAACTCACGGTATATCAAGACCCACTCTTCCTTCAGCATAAGATAAACTCATGGTCTCAATAGAAGCCCAATGATACTTCCTTTTATCCCGATCTCTCCCCCAAAAGAAATGAGCAATGATAGACTCAATGTACTTGATAGTAGTATTTGGAGGTGATATGGCAGCCATTGTATGTATAGGAATGGACTGCAATGCATGTTTGATCAAAGTAATTCTACCCCCAAAGCTAAGTATCCTAGTTTGCCATCCACAAATCTTTTTAGACACTTTCTCAACCAAGTGAGAATAGTATATGATCCTCTGTCTACCAATATAGAGAGGGCAACCTAAATAAGTAATAGGACTTTCTTTTTGAGAAAAATATGTGACCTCTTTGATGGCATTACTGATATCAGGAGGTGTGGTATCAGGAACCATAAAGTGACTCTTCTCTCTGTTGATAAGCTGATCTGATGCATGTTCATATGCCCCCAAAGTATCCATAATAAGTTTCATAGAAACTCTATCAGTGGAGATAAATATAATAACATCATCTGCAAAACTTAGATGGTTAATCTGAGGACCTTTAGGCTCCATATTAAAACCTTTATATATAGGAATCTGATGAAGCTGATTAAGCATTCTGGAAAGCATCTCTGCACCTAAAATAAATAGGCCTGGAGATAGAGGGTCACCCTACTTAAGACCTCTAGTGGAGTGAGAAAAACCATCTCTATGACTATTGATGATGGAGTACCAATTATTACTCATGATTCTCCATATTAAGTCAATAAATACTTCCCCAAAGCCAAATTTCCTTAATACCAAACAAGTAAATGACCAAGATACCCTGTCATAGGCCTTGGTCATATCCAAATTGATCACAACATTATCTCCTGCTTGTGGTACCTTGATGGCATGAGTGATTTCTTGAGCAAGCATGATATTTTCTGGTATGCTCCTCCTCCTTACAAACCCTGATTGATTTTCTGATATGAGTAATGGAAGAACAGTAACTAATCTCATACTTTAAACTTTGGAGATAATTTTATTGGAAAAATTAGTGAGACTAATAGGCCTAAGGTTAGTGAACCTGGTAGGTTGCTCAATTTTAGGAAGCAAAACCAAACAAGTATGAGACATGAACTTAGGCATAATTTGACCACAGAAGAAGGATTGTACAACTGATAGTAAATCTTCCTTAATAATGTGCCAACATGCTTGGTAAAACTTGCCCCCAATACCATCTGGACCTGGTGCTGAATTAGGGTTCATAGCAAACACCACATGTCTTAGCTCCTCCAATTTAGGCATAGCATGTAATATCAAATTTTGCTCAGGAGTAACTAAGGTAGGTATGTGCTGAAGAAGTCCTTCTATTCTGCTCTGCTGGCCAGTAAATATACTCTGAAAATAATCACAAGCTGCCTGTGTAATTTGATCATCACCTTGTATCCACATATCATTGCCAGTACAAATTTTATGCAAAAATAAGATTCTCCTTCTACCCCTCATCAAAGCATGGAAATATTTGGTATTGGCATCCCCTTCCTTAAACCCATGAAGTTGAGTCTTCTGTTTAAGAATAGAATCTTCCAATTTCAAATATTTAATATAATTGGCATTCAAAAGATGTAATTGTTGTCTGAAGATTTCTGTATTATTTGTAATAAAGTCTTCCTCAGCTTTCCTGATTGTCTCCTCATATTTCTTTACTTTAGTATAGATATCACCATACTCCTCTTTTTACCATTTGCTGAGGGTGGATGTCAGCCTTTTCATTTTCTGATGCAATTTCCACATAGGATTACCAGTGACTCCCTTATCCCAACAATGTTGCACAGTCTTTATAAATGACTCATTGTCAACCCAAAAATGTAAAAACTTGAAGTATTTTGTATAACTCTCATTCTTCCTAATCAGTTCCATCAACAAGGGACTGTGATCAGAACCAATAGATGATAAGTGATCAATAGTAGTTTGAGGCATAACTTCTAACCATTTATCATTAACCATGGACCTATCCAATCTCTTCCATACTCTAGCTTGAGCATCCCTTTGATTACACCATGTATATGGAAGCCCTGTGTATCCTAAATCAGTCAAACCACATGCTTCTATCACTCTAATAAACTCAAAGATCTTGTTCATGTTATAAGAGCTATACCTGGAGTCGAGCTAACTGCATAGGTAGAGGGGAACTTTCCTAAAAAGCCTAATAGTAATTAACAACATTGGAAACGATGAATCACACTCTGAAAGGATGTTCCCTCCCGATAGATGCCAGGAGTAAGCAAGGTGTGATTGCTCTGTCATCCTCTGACCGCCCCCCTTTCCACCTCTAAGTAGTGGCATTCCCCCAAGCTTTTCCTCTATAGATATGATAACATTGAAATCTCCAATTGTACACCAAGGTACATACATACTAGCATAAAACTAACCTGTCCCACAAAGGTCTTCTCATATGATCCTTACATTTAGCATAAATAAAGGATATCATGAATTGCTCAGTTAGATCAGGATTCTTGAAGTTGCCTGTAATATGTTGCTCATGATTTTCTACAATATGACCAGTGATTTCATTAGACCAAAAAAGCCAAATTTTACCATTAGGATGACTGATTGCATGGTCCATTTGAAGTTGAGTTCTCACCAAGTTGATTTGAAAATTGTCTGTAAATGGTTCGAGGACAGCAATCAGAGTTAAATGATGTAGTTTCTTGAGTGTTTGAAGCCTTTCCAAAGAACCTTGAGTGTTGATACGCCTAGAATTCCAACATAGGGCCTTAATCATTAAAAACCTTTGGATTTGGACGTTGTGCTGGGCCTGCTAGAGGTTGCAGATGTACTGGTGGTAGTTTGTTGAGTGATTTGTCTGCTTTGTTTCCCTACCTCTTGGGGATAGACCTTGTGTTGCTGTAAGTTCATGAACTTCCTCAGGCCATTTATCCTTAAGGGTGGAACCAAAGTTGTGAGGAGGCTGATTGTTGTTGTCTTCCTCTTCTTCAACAGATTTATCAATGGACTGATTATCAGAATCCATTTCATCTTCAGAATTCAAAGCCCCATAATCATATTGCATTGGCCTACCCTGTCTATCCTTATGGATAGCCTGATCCTCTATTTGGTGGCCTTTATCTGAAACCTGATCAACATTCTGTCTCTTCTTTCTATAGCATCTCTTTTTGTTTTACTCAATCTGCCTCTTGATTTATTATTGAACTTGGTTATCTGTTGACCAGTATCAATGTCTCCTTGTTGTCCTGTATTCTTGTGACTTGAAATAGGGGTAGCAGGGGCATTATAGTCACTACTACGGTCACCCACATCCTCATGCATAACATGAGGCAATTCCCCCCTCCCTTTGGGCACCCCTTCCTACAAATTAGTAGGTTTCTCCTGAACCCTCCCATCCATACCTCCAACAGCTTCCTCAACAACATTTTTAATAACATTAACAACATTATCAAGGGGTTCAGGGGCTGGGAGAATTGAGTCAATACCTGTCATATCTGGACCAGTAGATTTAGTCACTTCCTTTCTTTGAACCTGGCCTATTTTTTTTAATAGGAACTGGAAGTTCTACTGATTGTGGAATTTTATTTATTTCTTTGCCAGAAGTTGTTGGAGCAAGTTCTACCCTACTATCAGCTTTACTGCCAATGTGTATGTCCAACACTTCTGAACTATGTATTGGTTCCTGCACATCAAGATCAATATAAGTATTTTGTGTAGGGTTAGAAACTATACATGTCTGTTTGTTATGTTGTTGATCAGCCTACCTGATTGGATCCTTTGGTGCTTGCTGTTTATTATTGGTCCTTTTTTTGTGTATGCCATTGTTCTAGTTGTTGCTTTTGTTCTTGTTCCTGATCCCTTTGCTGAATTTGCTTATTGGTGCTATTGTCCTCCCTCCGTCCAGCTTCTTTATGCCCATGTGGATGTTGTACTGTATCAATGTCTTTCTTGGTTTTGTTTCTCACATTTTCCACTTCCTTTCTTCTTTTGTTATCCTCATCCCTTTGTTTTATGGTGCAGTCACTCTCAAGGTGCCTTTACAATAGAAACAGTAGTTAGGGATATTGTCATACTCAATTTTCTGCCACCAACCATCTGTGATATCCTGACCTATATATCCCATCCAAACATGGGGAGGTCTCTCTTGAGTGAGGTCAACTTGAACATTAACCCTGGCTTAACTACCCCTAGTCTTTTTACTGGATGCAGAGTCTAGGTACACAACTTTCCCAATAGGAGAGAGTAAACCAGTGACAAAGTCTTTGTTATAACAGTGCCAAGGTAATTCAGGCAGTGAGATCTAAATAGGGACCAAAGGAGTCTCTTCAGCAGGTTTGAAATTAGATGTCCAGGCTTGTATTCTCATCACCTGGCCAGCTATACTCATCATTTGTTTAGTCCATACCATGTTGTAATCCAATTCATTATCATGATCAATGTATACATGCCTACAATTAAAATGAGGAATTTTCACCCCCCCTGAAAGTTGAGTTTGGAGAATGAAGTTCTTCCTAATAAGTTCTACCTTAGGCATGGTATTACTAAATTTCCCAATCAGCGTATACTTACAGGATGCTGCTAGGTCCTCAATGACTTCTTCTGTCAACAACAAAACAACAGGTAAGCCTTATTTAGTTGTGATTTCCGAGGTGGTTAACTTAATAGGAACCTCACTCTTGGCTTGATTATACCTAAGCCTGTTAGCAGAGGTTTGAACAACAATGTAAGGAGCAGGTTCAGGCACCTGCTCTTTTTGGCCAAAATTAGGAGGATTCATAGGGTGTTAATCAATTCTTTTCGGAGGAGAATTGGACTTGGGAACCACTTTATCAAATTACTGGAAATTCTAGGGAAATTCGAAAGGTAAGCCTGCTTAGTTTGATCACCAATAGTGTGAGACTTCAACCCGTCATGTTGATGCTGCCTTACTCTACTAGAATTATCATATTTGGGCACCCACACTTTAGATTTATCTTTATCAGTTCTATGGGGCATATTAGCATTCAATTGAGAAGTATTGACAAGATCAAAAACAGGTATATTGGACTTAGTTTTAGGAAAGCTTACCTGTGACATTGTCATGTATCTTGCCATTATGATCATCCGAATTTGACTCACTATATTTCCTTTGCTCTAATAAAGGTTTAATCATTGCTACATGGCCTTGCTGCAACATGGCCTTGCTGCATTCCATAGAAATGTTTGTGCAATTCCCGTCCAACTCCTGTTCAGCTATTGCAATGTGGATCGCCTCTTCTCTCACCTGCGAGGAGTTGTAGGATTATTCTGAGGACGATTCAATTTTTGGATTGTGTATATTCCCACTGCGCACCAGTTGGGCTGGATCCGGCGGCTGGAAGATATCTGTCGGCGACTCTCCAGCCATTCCAATGAACTATAATCTTGAAAAAACTAGCTAAGATAGCTAATTCCTTGAGAGTATTCTAGAGAGAGAAATTTTTTAGAGAGAGAAAAAATTCATAAAATGAGGAGGTGATAGGGTTTAGGGTTTAGAATTTGGGGTTTGGGGTTTAGGGTATTGGGATATGGTTTAGGGTTTAGGATTAAGGGTGTGGGGTTTAGGGTTTGGGGTACAGGGTATAGTGTAAAGGTTAATGGTTTCATGTTTAGGGTTTAAGGTTTAGGATTTTATGTTTAGGGTTTAGGGTTTAGTGTTTGGGATTTAGGGTTTGGGTTTGGGTTTGGGTTTGGGTTTGGGGTTTAGGGTATTGGGGTATGGTTTAGGGTTTAGAGTTTAGGATTAAGGGTGTGGGGTTTGGGGTTTAAGGTATGGTGTAAAGGTTAATGGTTTCATGTTTAGGGTTTAGAGTTTTGGGTTATGGTTTAGGATTTAGGTTTAAGGTTTAGGATTTTGGGTTTAGGGTTTATGGTGCAGGGTTTACAGTTTAGGGTTTAAGGTTTGGGGTTTAGATTTAGGGTTAAGGGTATTAGGTTTAGGGTTTAGAGTTTAGGGTTTAGGTTTTAATATTTAGGGTTTAATGTTTAGGGTTTAGGGTTTAGGGTTTAGGTTTTAACATTTAGGGTTTAATGTTTAGGGTTTAGGGTTTAGGGTTTAGGGTTTAAAGTTTTGGGTTTAGGATTTAGGGTTTAGGGTATAGGGTTTTAGGTTTAACATTTAGGGTTTAATGTTGAGTATTTAGGGTTTAGGGTTAAGGGTTTAGGGTTTTGGGTTTAGGGTTTAAGGTTTAGTGTTTAGGGTATGTGATATATGGTTTGGGGTATAGGGTATAGGGTTTGTGGTTTAGGGTTATGATTTAGGGTTTGCGGTTTAGGGTTTAGGGTTTAGGGTTTAGCATTAGGGTTTAGAATTTAGGGTTTAGTGTTGAGGGTTGAGGGTTTACAATTTAGGGTTTAGGGTTTAGGGTTTAAGGTATAGGGTTTGGGTTTGGGATTTAGAGTAAAGGGTTTAGGGTTTAGGGTTTTAGGTTTTAGGGTCTAGGGTTTAGGGTTTAGGGTTTAGGGTTTAGGGTTTAGGATTTAGGGTTTAGGGTTTGCGGTTTAGGGTTTAGGGTTTAGGGTTTAAAGTTTAGGATTTAAGGTTTAGGGTTTAGGGTTTGTTGTTTGTGGCAAGGTTTAGGGTTTAGGGTTTAGGGTATAATGTGTAGGTTACAAGGGTTTTTAATTTTGGGTTTAGGGTTCAGAGTTTAGGGTTTAGGGATAGAGTTTAGGCTTTAGGCTTTAGGGTTTAGGGTTTAGCGTATGGGGTTTAGAGTTTGGGGTATAGGATTTACGGTTTAGTGTTTTGGGTTTAGGGTTAGGGTTTAGGGTGTGGGGTTTGGGGTTTGGGGTTTGAGGTTTTGAGTTTAGGGATTAGGGTTTAGGGCTTAGGGTTTGGGGTTTGGGTTTGCTGTTTAGAGTATTGGGTTTAGGGTTTAGGGTTTTAGGATTTAAGGTTTAGGGTTTAGTGTTTGGTGTTTAGGGTTTAGGTTTTAGGGTTTAGGATTTTGGGTTTGGGTTTTCGGGTTTAGGGTATAGTATTTAGGGTTTAGGGTTTAGGATTTAGGGTTTAGGGTTTAGGGTTTAGGGTTTAGGGTTTAGGGTTTAGGGTTTAGGGTTTTGGATTTTGGGTTTAG
>JAJOOI010017209.1:0-32320 GCA_029582585.1 Solanum bukasovii | reverse complement strand
GCCAAATCACGATTCTCAGGTGAAGTTTTTGCTGTTAAGTCAGTGGAGCTATCCAAGTCACAGTTATTGCAAAAGGAGCAGAAAACTTTGTCCGAATTGAGCTCCCCTTATATAGTTAGCTACAAGGGGTATGATGTTACAAAAGAGAATGACAAACTCATGTTTAATCTTATGATGGAGTACATGCCGGACGGTACACTTATCGATGAAAATCGGAAACAGGGTGGTCGGATTAACGAGCCGTTGATTGGGTATTATACGAAGCAAATTGTTCAAGGACTAGAGTACGTACATTCAAGGAGCATAGCACACTGTGACATAAAGGGGCAAAACATTTTGTTAGATAAAACCGGTGCCAAAATTGCCGATTTTGGTTGTGCCAGGTGGATTGATCCGGCAGACAGGGGCGGTGATGCAGAGCCAATAGGAGGAACACCGATGTTCATGGCACCAGAGGTGGCGCGTGGGGAAGAACAGGGGTGTCCTGCAGATATTTGGGGATTGGGATGTACAATTATTGAAATGGCCACTGGTGGATCACCATGGACTAATGTGACAAATGCAGCTTCATTGCTTTACAAAATTGCATTTTCAGGGCAATCCCCTGAAATCCCAAAATTCTTGTCCTTACAAGCAAGGGATTTCTTAAACAAATGCTTAAGAAGAGATCCAAAAGAAAGATGGACAGCTAAACAACTCCTCAAACATACATTTCTTGAAGAATTCAATTTGAATTCGAATTCAAATCAGAATTTTGTGACGAGTTCTCCAACAAGCATTCTTGATCAAGACATATGGAATTCCGTGGAGGAATCAGAAACTACAATATTACAAACAGTTAGCTCTCCCCTGCAAAGGGTAAGAGAATTGTGTTCGAATTCAGGAGAATTAAATTGGAGATGGAATGATGATGAGAGATGGATCACAATTAGAAGCAGCAACAGATGAACAAACTCTTGCCGTACAATACTGCAGAAGGCGATGGAGAAAGTGACACATTGAGGAAGAATTGAACCTCTTGAAAATTCGGGGTAGAGAATGGTTGCGAATTCACTATTAAGGGTCAACCCGAATTCAGTGGAGATAGGACCATGAAAAGTGACATTTCTCCCTTCTCATGACGATTAACGATCATTTTTGAGTTTAACTAATATGCACTGATAATGTAAATTGCAAAAAGCTTTCATATTTTATGACCATTTGTGAAAATAACCAAACTTGAAAGTAAACAATTGTTCTTTATCGCAACGCATAAATAGTTAAGAAAAGGGTCTTAAACCTCAAATTAAAAATAAAAAAAACAATTTTTTTATTGAATAGAGTATAGACATTAGATTTGGTGGTCTGGCGCACCTAACCCCACATCTTCATAGAAAAAAAATAAAAAAATAAAAAAATGTTCCCATAAAGATTGTTTATAAGATTTCTTGGGGCAAATATATATTATATTACCACTAAATTATTTCAACTGTCTGGCAAGATGTTATAATCACACTGAAGATCCTTAAAGAGTTTACAATCTAATCCTTAATAGCTATTTTTCAACATAATTTCAAAAATTCATTTGTAAACTTACAACAATAATATTATACTCGGTGTAAATGTATTAGTGAAAATTGCAAAGAATAAAATATATGTAGACCTTATTCCTACCTTTGTAAGATAACAAAGTTATTCCCACTACTAAAAAAAACTAGATTTAGCAACTGACAAATTTTGTAGCTAAACAGTAAAATCTGTCGCTAATCCTACTTAGCAACAATTTTTTGTTAGCTAGGTGCAAAAATAGCGACGAACCAGCGACGAAATTCATAGCTTATTTCACTTTCATTGTTTGGTAGTGCCTCAATAGACTCTCAATTCAACTCCAAAGCACACTTCAATTGGAGAAATGACTTAGTTAAATGGCAAATACTTCTCCTATAAAAAGAAGTGGATAAGTACATATGTCAAAGGCTGACCAAATTCAAAGTCCATCAAAAGGGGAAATACCTAATAACAAAAAGTAAGAAAGCAACATGTGTATAAAGTACCACAAAATAAGTCCTAATTTAATCGTCAACAAATTATCTGTACGCAAAATCAAAAGTTTTAACCCAATCCAATCTACCATACCCAACTTCCACACGTATGACCCAATCTGAATTGGTATAGTGGTGAGACCGTTTCACTCTTAATTAGAGATCTCGAATTTAAACCTTAGATATGATTTTTTTTTTGTTAGGAGCGTCACCCCAAAATTAACCCTACAATGTGCCATTTGAATTTAATCGGAGTTTCTAGGCTGACTTCAAATACCGAGTAAGGAAATTTACACGTATGCTGTTTGCCAACTTAAAATATAATTTGGTAGCTGTGTCTATTTTATTTGCCAAATAACAGTGATGTTAGAGTCATTGCCCACATAATTGTCAACCACACAATGACTAAGCTAAAGACAAGACCACGTTACATATTATTACAACAGGAAAAGGTTTCTAAACCTTTCTAAGTGATATAAGGGAAAAAAAATGAATGGCTAAATATATTCCTTAAGTCGTTATGAAAATAGATTAATGTAAATTCACGTAAACAAGATCACTATGAAAGGAGGAGAGCGAGACAGTTACTCTCTCCAAAGATTACTATAATCTTAAAGCTCGTAGCTCAAAACTCTAACGAAGAATGAAAAAGTATTTATTACTTCATCCCTCCTACTTAGCAGTATCATATGATTGGGAATTAAGTGCAAGTACAAACGTGAGTACATGCCCAACTCAATGTTTAGCTGTCCCTGTAACGCAAATTTAGTTTGTCCACTTAATAAATGCATTCTTCTACAAAGTGGGATCATTTATAAATCATACCACACAAAAAATCTCCAATTAACAATCCACACTTGGGCTGTGTGGCTGAATCTTTTTTCAAAATAATATTTTTTATATGTTCAAATAAAGATCATGAAAGCCAACAATAAAACAACACAACACCCACTTGCACGTCATCAATTACAATTGCTTGCAGGCAACCAACTCCTGTCTATCCTCTTCCCATGTTGCATTGCACTTAATAATTATATGCAAAACTAAGAAAAACATGCATAATTTAATCAATAAGGATTGTGTTATAATGATAAACACTTTTGTATTCTTAATCAGAGTTTTCCAATTCGATTAGGATCCTCTTGGGTATGAATTTACTTTTGTGAAGGAGAGTTTTACCCCTAATGTAACACTTTCTAGCGCGAATTCAAATTTAGTCTGACTTCAATATGAATACTGGACAACAGATAAAAAATAATAATAGATAATAAAAAAGACATTCAAAATTTAGCAAATAGTAAACTTCATAAGAAAGAGGTAAAATGCAACGGGACAAATAAAAGAGATAGAATAATTTATTTTTAATGAGATAATTTATAATCATACAGATATTTACAATTATTTTAGAATATAATTTTTAAAAGTTTTTTTTTTGTCGTATCAATACCACCACGTAAATTAGGAGGAGGGAGTAATTTTTTTACGTGAGAAACTCAAATTCAGCAAAAGAAAAGAAAATAATTATTTTGTAAGTTTATTTATTTAAGAAGTAATCAATTGCTCCCTTTTTGGTTCTTTTTCAGACAATTCATTTCCATACAAAATGAACTGTTAATTTTGTAAATATCCATTAAACACTGTCACTCGACGAATGATTAATTAGCCTTATCCAACTTTCCTCATTAAGAAAATAATTAATTAAGGAGCTTAACTAGTTCAAATTAAAGCTGCTTAAATTGAAAATACCGTTTAGCTGAAATAACACCTCTTCAGTCATTAGCTAATTGACACGCCACGCCTCATAGCATGGAGATGGGAGTATAATTAATACTTGCAGTAATATTGAAAATATATTCATCCGTTTCATATTACTTTGACCTATTAATCTAGTATATCCTTTAAAAAAGATTTAATTAAAGGTTTATTTATCAAATTAATCTTATTAATGATATTTTGAAACTTTAAATTTGACTATTACTACTTTATGTAATTATTTAATATTAAGTGGAACATGATTTTTAAATCTTTTTATTTTGTTGCTAAAATGAACAAGTAAAAAAAAATTTATTTTTAATAAATGAGTCAAGTAAAATGAAATGGACCAGGAATACATTCTTAATTTGGTTGTCTAAAGTAGCCAACTTCCTTAATGCATAACCAGTTGGACATGACATTTAATCTGTAGATTCTTTTTGGACAAAGGGGTTATAATAATGTATAGATGCTATGCTTCTCATATAAGTAAACATATCACATTTATTTTATTTTATTTAGAAAAAGAGATGTTCAAGTACAAAATTGTTTCTAGTAAAAAGTTAAAAAGTTGGCATCTGATGGAATCTTGTGGAAATTTAAAAACTAGTTTGTCACATTGGAGAATTATAAGATACTTGATTTATAAGTTAAGAAGCACTACTTGCAATAGGCCACTTTAGTCATTGTTGTGAGGATTGTTTAAACCTCAAGGATTCCAAGTATGATTCTTACTTTAGCATGATGAGAATGAAATTTTGTGTTGTTCTCACCAACATTTTCACCAAATATTTCCATTCAATAAATTAATTGGTCGTTAGCTAACCAATTTTTAACCTTTGAAATCTCTTTGTTGTTGAAAGACTATAATATTCGGGAAATATTATTTATTTGATTGACCTTATGCTTGTTTTATTTGAGTAAGTTAAAAATCTATTTATGCTTCAAATTTCTGTTGAATTCAATGCCCTATATATCAAAAAGTGGAATATGGAAAGAATTCAGTAGATGGTGGTTCAAACAACTCTAATGAAAAGATACTTACCAAACACTTTCCCTAACTCCCAAATTTAATCAAAGTCATTATATCTTTCCCATCCTATTTTCTAACATCTATGTCTTTCTAATTATTACTCCCTCCGTCCAACAATAGTTGTCCACTATACTATTTTGGGATGTCCAACAATACTTGTTCACTTTATGAAATCAATGAATAATTTTACACTTAATTCCTAATTTATCCTTATCATTAATTATAGTCATTTACGTATTGTATTTTTCAAGGCATTATATTTATTATATTCAAAAGGTGAAATAGTAAAATTACCCTTTTATTTGTAGTTTCTTAAAAAGTGTGCAAAGTCAATAATGGACAAATATTGTTGAACAATGAAGGATATTGTAAGTGGATGTTAAATAGGTACAAGTCTTTAGTTGAGATATCTAAATGAGATTGAAGTTTATGACTTAAGCTCATCTTGATATTACCATTGTATGCCACATGGCAACAACCCAATGGGTGAAGTAATTGTAGTCCTCGAAAC
This sequence comes from Solanum bukasovii, assembly GCA_029582585.1. NCBI lineage: Eukaryota > Viridiplantae > Streptophyta > Magnoliopsida > Solanales > Solanaceae > Solanum > Solanum bukasovii. The sequence goes on along the minus strand of JAJOOI010017209.1, from coordinate 27,003 downwards.
TACTCAAGCTGCCGTATGGCCACAAGCATTTAGCCACGTTCTGAATTTCGTTTTAAAGACAAAAAGTGAGGCCACCTAAGCTCTACCCAACTGTCCATTATATGTATACCTAAATCAAAGTGGCATTTTCAAAACAAACCAAAAACACAACTCTTTCTAAAATTCTTACACTTGCAACCAATTTTCTTCTTTTCAAATGGATTGGATCAGAGGCCATACCATAGGCCACGGTTCCTCTGCTGCGGTCTCCGTTGCCAAATCACGTTTCTCCGATGAAGTTTTCGCTGTCAAGTCAGTGGAGCTATCCGAGTCGCAGTTATTACAAAAGGAGCAGAAAATTCTGTCCCAATTGAGCTCCCCTTATATAGTTACCTACAAGGGCTACGATGTTACTAAAGAGAAGGAAAAACTCATGTTTAATCTTATGATGGAGTATATGCCGGACGGTACACTTTCCGATGAAATTCAGAAACAGGGTGGTCGGATCAACGAGCCGTTGATTGGGTATTACACAAAGCAAATTGTACAAGGACTAGAGTACCTGCATTCAAGGAGCATAGCACACTGTGACATAAAGGGGCACAACATTTTGGTAGGTAAAACCGGTGCCAAAATTGCAGATTTTGGTTGTGCCAATTGGAGGGACAGTGGCACAGTGCCAATTGGAGGAACGCCGATGTTTATGGCGCCAGAGGTGGCGCGTGGGGAAGAACAGGGGTGTCCAGCTGATATTTGGGGATTGGGATGTACAATTATCGAAATGGCCACCGGTGGATCGCCATGGACAAATGTGACAAACGCAGCTTCACTACTCTACAGAATTGCATTTTCTGGGCAATCCCCTGTAATTCCAAAGTTCCTCTCTTTACAAGCAAAGGATTTTTTAAACAAATGCTTGAGAAGAGATTCTAAAGAAAGATGGACAGCTAAACAACTCCTCAACCATCCATTTCTCGAGGCAATTCAAGATTTTGTGACAGACTCACCAACAAGCATTCTTGATCAAGACATATGGAATTCAGTAGAGGAATCAGAAACTACGATATTACAAACAGTTAGCTCTCCTCTGCAAAGGGTAAGTAAATTGAGCCAGAAATCAGGTAAACCAAACTGGTGCTGGGCTGATGAGATTTGGACCACAGTTAGAAAAACCAGTGAAGGAGATTGTACAATGACAGCCTTTTCTGAAATGGAGCTGGAAAGCTGTATTGGTAGTAAGGAGTTGGAAATAAATTACTTTTGCTGTAACAGAGTAGTACGAAACAACTCTGTAATTAACAGTCTCAATTTTCCGAGGCATTTGACATATTCAGTAAATAAAATTCATTCTTCATAAATCTGTCATTCTTTTTACTAATGGATATTTCGGAAACGATCTCTCTATCTCCATGATATAGTACACTATATCTTTTTCAGATCTCATTTTGTAGGTAGTATTCTTTCCTTGTCAGTGTGCAAAGATTAAAAATAATGGATGATGGGACATAACCAATTGCTAACTGTTAGGAAATTAGAAAGATTTGTTAACAATTTATTAAATCTCACTGAAAATGAAGAGTCATAATGATATGAACCAAGTCCAGTCCAATGTAGATACTAATGTCATACAAGTTGTTATTGGGCTGACAAGAGCTATTGGGCTGAGAACGAGCAATAGGGCCAGGTTAATTTGGAATCCGGGTTGAGTAGTGGGCATGAAACGGTTCCAACTTCCAACAAAAAGGGTAGTGGTATGTGATTTAGGGATTATGCAAATTGTTGAGAAAAATATCTAGTCCTCTCATCACCTTTCTTTGAGTCTATACTTCTCATCTCCTTTCTAGTTATCTTCTACAATAGTTTTTTTTGTTAGTTCCATTTTCCGTTGTAACTTCAAGTTTAGTGATTATAATATTTGAAAGTTTGTATTGTGAAATTGGAGTTGTTACTTTGTACATGAACGATGTCGTTAGGATATAATGAACTTCTTATATAACAACACAATATAAAATTTCATGTAAAAATACTTTTCGTGAAAAATGTTTACTTTAGATAAGAAAAATTATCTACGCTCATCAATTAACACAAGTCATTGCTAACCAATTGATGTGAAATGTTTTCTTTTAAAGAAACATTTTCGTAAACTTAAGGCATGCAAAAAATTATGTCATACCAAATGTTTCAACAACAACAACATATTCAATGTAATCATGATGTGTACAAAACCTTAATTTTACCTTGTGAAGATATTTTGGATAGATCTTCGGTTCAATTAAAGCATACTAAAAGTCAAGTAATAAGTGAAAATTCACGCTAAAATCGATTGAAAAAGAGTACAGTAACAATAACAAATAATACAAAATCTTAGCAAAGAAAACAAGTCATACCAAAAGTATCCCAAGTGGAAATTAAATTGAAGGGAAATAAAACAAGGCCTAGTAGACTTTGAACTTAATTTGTTAGGTAGCCCCATGATGTCTATTTCTTTTTTTCAAGGGCGTTAGGAGAGGAATGAGTGTCACGTTGGAGGAGACTTTTTACTTGTTACAAATTAAAAAAGGTTCAAATGCTTTTTGTTGGGCTATCTCAACTCTAAACCTAACTAACTTGGACGAAAGTTATAAATGAAAAACTTAACAAAAAAAACACCCACTTGCAATACTTTGACTCTACTGTCTATCTATCTTTATTATATTATATAGTATATATTTTCACAGTAGTCAGTCAAAAGATATACTATTTGGTAGGAAAACTGAATATTGATCATTGCCTTAACCTGCTAAAGTTATGTCATATTTTTCTAACAAATTTTACAGTTGACCAAAACTATCTAATTTACTTTTTGAATTAGAATATGTTTGAAATTGAAAAATCGAAAGTTTAACAGTACGGTTTGTAATTCCTTCTTCTTTGTCCCATGTTGGTGTTATTTGAAGCATTCAATTGCATGTTTTGTCTTTTAAATGAATTAATTGAACTTATGTCTACTGGGGCATAACTTGTGGAACATTATGATACGAAAATATAAACTTATGTCCTACAAAAAAGTTGTTTGCCCTGAGAGGCAAACATTATAAACCAACACAAAATAGAGACAAAGAGCGAATGAAAATTACAACTCAATATCTTTGGGTCATCTAATTTACCAAATATGTACACGATGAATAGGTAATGTATATTTGATACTAATATACAAATATCATACATAAATTTACATATCTATACATATATATACCTGCACATATGTATACACAACATATACAACCAAATATTTATGTAGAGTATACTTCAGTCATATATATTTGGTAAATTAGATGATCAAATAGTATATAATTGGTAACTATCCCATTGAAATACTGCCTCATATATACTAGCTCATATTGGGCCAAGTCAGTGTTGTTGGGGTCTATTTGGTACATCACAACAACCTAATTTAAAAGAGCAACTTTCACATATAGCAAATACAAAAATCATATTTGTATGCTATAGCTATAGTTTGCATAATTGCGCTCCATAGCAAACATAAATATGTATATTTTGCTATACATATATAAAAGAAAGCAGTTGTATATAATCTGTTTCTGTTTGGGTATACATATACAAAAGATCAATTGTATAATCTGGGTTTGTATAAAGCGAGAAAGAGAGAAAGACAAAAGAGAATTGGGCAGGGGAAAATTCGTATTGTATAATTATAAGTGTATAGGACGAAGATATATGTATTTGCATGTGTATATACAATTTTCTCTCGCTTTATACAAACAGAAACACAATTTATACATTTCTATTTGTATAAGCGAGAGAGGCAAGGGAGAAATTGGTGAGCGAGATCTGGGAGAGGGGAGAGGGGAGAGGGGAGAGAGGGTAACGAAAATATATGTATATATACAATTTTCGCTCGCTTTATACAAACACAAACGCATTTTATACATTTGCGTTTGTATAAAAAGCGAGAGAGGTGAGGGAGAGAACGAGAGTGGCGAGCGAGATTCACCAGGAGAGAGGCGAAATAGCAACAGTTTGCTATGGGGTACAATTAAATCAAACCAATTTAAACTGTTTAACTTTAATGGATTCATGACCCAAATTATTTACCCGCTTACCCCACTTTAGGGGACTCTTTTTATAAGAAATAAATAAGAAACAATTAAGAGAAAATTATCGAAGTCACAATCTTATTTATTTAACAATATGTAGATATACCATAATGATATCATAGATGATTGAGTAACCTCATCGAAGGACTGAAACAAACCTCAATGAAAACAGTGTTCAGTTACTCATTGATACCACTAGAGTATGTTATACTTTGATGGTATCAAGGAGGAAGAAGCAGTCCCTCAATGAAGACACTGCTCAGTTACTTGTTGATACCATCAGAATATATTTATATAATGTAATATAAGGTGATGGTATCAGAGAGCAAAAAAGGGTGGACATTGGCGTCAACATGATGTCAGCACAAGAATAAAAATAGATATATGTCACTTTAAAATAAAAATGGGGTATGAAAGTAATGAGGCATGTTGGCTTAAAAACGATTCGAATTTTAAGAATAGAGTTGCGAGGTGTTATATAATGATTCAGGTTGTAGCTTAGAAATTTTTGGGGTGTTACAGATTTCGACCAAGTAATTCTCACTATAAAAGTAATCCCAATTATAAACAAACAAAAATCGGTGGTAAATTAATCGAAGTGGTTGGCAAATTGAGTTATCAACCAAATACCAACTAATATTAATTTGTTGCTAAAAGGCTTGTTGGCTTAAAAATATTTTATTTGTGTGATAATAGAGACATTTTTTAACCAAACTATTAACAACGAACATTTATGAACTTAACAAAATTATTATTTTTAAAGAAATATTTTTCTTGTTTCTTTTCTTTCGAAATTCCTTTAATTAACTAATAAAAAAGTGGAAGTTTATTTATTTTTTCTTCTTAATTTCTTTTTATCAATAACAAAAGAAAGACTTTAAAGTAAATGCACAAGAGAAAAGTATTTAGAGAGACATAAGACATTGATATATTGCTCAACTTCAACGTGATGTATAAATGAACAAAAATGACTTTTTATTTATAGAAGAACAAAAGTTGCATGCAATGTTCCTTACAAGAAACTCCTTGCAGAGCTACTTATAGAAACCTATTTACAAAGCTGCTTATTCGAATAACAAATAAACATCCACAATTAAATGTGAAAGAAATATAAGCATTCTAGAGGATTACAATTTCTTTATTTTGTCCTCTAATTTGCTTTCATACTTTAATGGGATCAACAAGCACCATAGAAATGACGTCTTTTAAGTTATTTTTGGAAAAAGTATAAGCATCTTCATCTTTATAAAAGAACTCGGACGTCCTACTAAGGTTAAGCACTGGCATGAGAAGAACTCTTGATACTGTTGTTGGTTTTAGGCATCGTTGATTCAAATCCTTCCAATTATTCTCTATTATTTTCCTTATCTCCATATAAGCTTCTTCCTTTGTGGCATCATATTCATTCATGTAACAATCAATACCTGAAGCTACATCTCCTCTTTCTATTTCTCGCTGCGTATCACATGAGCAACAACCATTAGACTAACAAGTACACAAGACGAGATCGCAAGAGAAATAAAAAGATAAAAAATAACAATAATATTTCCAGTGTGTTCCCATAAATAAAGCCTGAAAAATTCAGATGAACTGACTGTACACAGATCTTACCCTTGCATGTCCTTACCTTTGAAGGGACAAAGATGTGATTTTCTATAGAACCTTGGTTCAAGAAAAGAAAATTTTAATTACTAAAATATTAAGGATAACCAATACTATAAAAGCAATAATTGTTGAAAAATAATAATAATAATAATAATAATAGTAATAATAATAATAATAATAGTAATAATAATAATAAGATATAATTTCAAATATAAACAATAAAGTAATTAGTTTACAAAAAATATAACCATGTTTTATTTATATTAAAAAATAGCCAAAAATTATAGGAAGTATATACTGATTATACACTATAGCTTTTCCAAAAGTCATAGAAAATATATACTGTCTATACAATATATATATATAGTGTATCTATACCTAAGCTGACTATACATTATGATACAATAAAAAAACTAAATATATAGCTTAGCTATACACTGAATACACATGAAGTATAAATGGATTTTTAATCTCGATCAACTCAAAATCACCTCTAAATAATCCCATATTTCAATTTAGATACGAAATCATTTTGATGTTTCAAGTCATATTATATATAATTTGCTAGAAACGATTCATGGTTCGTTAAATTTTAAAGTAAAAGAATTGGGCGAATAATCATAATATACCTCATGTGATACAATATAATTTACCAATCTTCCAATGATAGAGGAAGCAACAAGAATTGGAGGTTCAGTTGTAATCCATTTGAATGCCTCTTTGGTTGCTTCATCGCCCATGCCTAACCAAGAAGCTGTAGCAAGATTTGGGATAGAGCTACTTTGAATTCCATTCATCATATACTCCTCCATTCTGGGGACTGTGTTCCCATGATACCATTTTGCCTCTTGAAAATAAGCCCTCACCAACTTTTTCATCTGAAATTAATTATTCTCTCTCTTTATAAATGAATGACACATAAAATGGGACAGAACTGCATAAGCGGAGTCAGGATGAGAAGTTTGAGGGTTCTAAACGATTCTGAAAGAAAAGATTGGTCGTACAGTCGTTTTGTTTAACATTTCCGGAAAGACCACCTATTTGTTCGTTTACCAGGTTCAGCACGAAATCATAAATAAGCTCTACCAAGGATTACCAAGCATTTGGTTAGGACATTTTTTTTAAAAAAAGCATCAACTCTAACATGAAAAACATTTCATAACCCTTTTCTTCCCTACTAAAAACTCCTTAATTTATTTGTTGGATTATTAGGAGTAATAATTAATATTTATCACATAATTACCTCACTAATAGCAAAGTTGACTCGAAATAACTTGTTCTCCTTTGCCAACTCTTTCTCCACTTCATTGTAAAAATCTAGGAGGGCAGTGTAAAAGAGTTTCATATACGGCGCTAGCTTTTCTGCAGCGTTGATGTTCCACCTATTGTATAAATAAAAGAGATTAACTTTTATCTACCGATGATAGTAGTGAATAAGAAAATTATATCGTCGATTTATTTTTAGAAATACATATTCCTCTTAATATATCCACATATTTGTATACGCATTAGGTGGAGTCAGTAATAAAATTCTTAATTACACATTATTACACGGAACAAATCTTGTAAGCGCTACTCTCACAAATATTGAAAAGATATATAGTTTAATAAAGGAAGAAATATTTTTAAATTTTGTGTCTATAAATATATCATAATATATGTATGGTTATAATATTTTGAAACTTATAATTTTAAATATTTCATAATACTTGCGTGGCTTTCTCATTGAGGATAAAATAAAAAGTTAAAGTAAATTCTTCAGAATTAATTAGTAGGAGTTTGATCATAGGATTTGAGACTCAAATTTGAAGATTTTAATTTATAATCTCGTATATATTTTGAATTGATGATATATTATTGTATACCATCATTATATTTGTTTTCTAAACGATAAAACTCTCTTTCCTAATAAACTAGAAAATATTTTTATTTCGTAATATTTTTCAAATTGAAATTGAATAAGCATTTGCTAATGTATTAATTGGTTTTAAAGTTAAATTGAAAAAAAGCATTTGCTAATATATCTAATTTCTAATGAATGATTCAAAGTTATGATCTAAAACATGTTCAAATGGGCTCTTAAACTATTGTCATTTGGATGGACTAAAAAGAAATGTTAGGAAAATAAACTGAAATGAAGATATAGTATTATAATTAATACTACCAAAAAAAACATACCTTTCTATTGCGTTTGTAAGGAGAGTAAGTTCATGCAGTGTTCCATAGGTATCATAGATGTCATCAGTAATTGAATCGAAGCATAACACTTTGGTTAGTACAACTCAACCACTCTATCTCTTGCAAAAGGTAATTCATTTGCCAAGTCCAATTCTTTCCACCACCTAAAATGTTAAGTTAAATCTCAAAATCTTTTTTAATAAAATAATGTTGTGATATTATTGATTGTGTATCTTGCTAGTTACCTTGTGATATCACATAGCTCCCTTTTATGCATCTTCTGCAATGTATTGAAGTCCAATTTTGCAAAAGTTAATATCACTTGATCACATGATTTATCTTCTTGGTAAAACGATATGTATTTTCTAGTTGCTACCCTGGCTATAGTTTTGTTTATGGGATACTTTAGGGCATAGCTGACTTGCATCGATAGAGAATTACTCAGTATAGGCAACAATAACTTCAAATGAGTGGTGGTGAAATTAATTGCTTCATCCAAAATTTCTTCATCATGTACTCTGAATTGTGCTGCCTCGTACAAGCTTAATAATCCTTGCATGTCGTTAACCAATGCTTTATTATAAGTTTCTTGGTCATTGATGAACTTCCTAAAAACATCTGTTTCAAAATATGTATTCACACGGTAGTGTGTAAAAGTTAAAAACTCTTATCTACAAACAAACTTTGTTCACATAAATTGGATGGGATGACGTATTACTTACCAGATGAGACATAGTAACCTTGTTGCCTAAGTAATCGAAAGCTTAGAGCAACAACATGAAGGTCATGGCTTTCATCAAATTCACCAATCCATTCTTCATAACCATTATAGATTTCACTCAATGATTCCTCAATCTCATGTTCAAAATGGTATGCCACTCCAAGCAATTGGATTGTGTTTATAAGTCCAAGTTTTTGCAAAGATTTGGAAGGAGAAATCACTAGCATTTTTCTCACTTCTTCTTTTAGATCCTTGTGTTCCTTCTCTTCCCATTCATTGGCTCCCTATACGCGTAAATAAATAACTTTGTATAGATATATATTTCTTTGTGCTTCAATAAGTATTTGCAAGCAGAATATGGATCAAGAGTACTCTTTCAACTGAAAACAAAAGCATTCAATTTTTTATATTATCGACAGTACTGAACACATGTTAAAAAAATTAAGAGTTTTAAGGTCGTAGGGGAATACATTAGGTCATATTTATTTTATATGTTCTCGAAGATAACCTAACAAATCCCATATTTTAAAAGATCTTACCCGTAAATATTTTCAAGTAACTTGGAAGTGTAAATTTTTATTTTTATTTTTACTCAGCGACACATAAAATATAAAATCAAATTAAAACATGAACACACTAGATATTCAAATTTACCGAGAGATTAGCATAGGCAAGAAAATGGTCTCCCCAAACAGTAGGATGATGATTGTCACTCCGACGTCTAGTTTCGCTCTCACCACCAAATCCATCCATTTTTTCTAACTTTGTTTTTGTAGAGTTTGGAGTAGAGAAACTAAAGACGTAATAATATGCTTAATTAAGGTTTGATAACAGTAGTAGAAAGTAAGAGAAGTGAATTACATAAAGAAGTTTTGTTTAAGTTACTACTTCACACAGACATAAGCCTATTTATAAAGATTTAATTTAGTTAGGGTGCACATGAAATTTGACTTCTCTCATCATCAAGAGCAAAAATGTCAGTGGTGACTGTGGACATTGAAATTTTGTGGGTTTACCAGATATGTTCAATTCGAGTTGAGATTCTATACAGTGACGGAGCTAGGATTTTCAAGAAGGGAGTTTATAAAAATCTAAAAAAATAGACACACGAATTAGCCGAAGGGAAGTTCGACATCTACTATATATACCTAAAAAATTATTTTAACCATATACAAATAATATAATTTTCTGCCAAAGGGGGTTCGGATGAACCCCTGAATGTAAGGTGGCTCCGTCACTGATTTTGCATGGTGTATTCAATTTCAATTAGGTTTTTTGGACACTATTCAACCCTAAACCCTAGTTCATACCTATATAAAGGGTACTCGAATATTCTACAAATTCATGGAATATTCACAAAAAGATCAAATTTAAATCATCCTACTTTGAGAAATATGCCACAAACGACCCTCGAATCAAGAGAAGAATAGAATTGAACCCGCGTTATCTATCAATAAAATTATATTTCTTCATATTTTATTTGTGATTGCAATTTATTTTCTGTCGTTTTAAAATTTGTTGAAACTTGCGAGCAATGATTATTTAGGGTGGCCATTATATTTGACTAAGTCCCAACTCTTATCATCAAGAGCAAAAATGTTAATGGTGAATATTTAAGGTGGCCAAGAAATTTGATAAGTCCCAACTCCCCATCATCAACAGTAAATATGTTATAAGTGATGAATATTTAGAATGGCCGTAAAAATATCTGGGCCATGAAATTTCTTCTCGTAATTATCATCTTGTCAGATGATAGGACTAAGCATTGTCCGATGATCCCTTTCAACCTCCGATGAAATTATTCCTTTAATTGATTGATTTGGACTTGGATTACTAATATATATCATTCGGTCATTTGGAAAAATTATCTAAATACAAATCTTATTTTATTATAATCTTGAAATATACAATTGATTGTATATGGTATGTGTATGTTGTGTATGTATGTATATTATATTTATAAATATGTATATTATATGCATTAGTATGTATATATACAGTGACACACACATGATTTTCATTCAGGGGGTTTGAATATAAAAAGTAAAAATGTGAAAAGGATGACTAAAAGGAGTGGGGCGAAAGACAAGATTAATTTTAACTCGTTTTGTCATGTTCTATTTAACATATTTTTTCCTACTTAAGTCTTGCTTCATTGAGTCTTTTAAAAATCTATTGTGCTTTTAGGGGAAAAAAATACAAATAGTTATTTTTGAGTTGTAGCAAAACTTCTTTTCAAAAGTTGAAAACACAACTTTCTCCGAAAGCACTTTTGAAATTTTTTACTCTACACGTAATATTTAAACTCAAATTAGACCATGAAAACATAAGTCTATTTATAAAGATTTAGAGCCTGTTGGACATTGCTGTTGGGAGACTAGAAACACTTATTTTTAAAAAATAATACTTTTATTGAAAAGTCATGTGTTTGGCAAGTAGTAAAAGTGCTTTTAAATAGAAGTAAAAACAGTTTTTCTGTTATTGGGAAGAAGTTAAAAATATTTGCTTCTTAAAAAAAATAGAAGCAAAAAGTTATTTTTCTCAAGACATATACATATTTACCAATATATTTTTATTAATTAACATATCTCATAAGTTTGGTTAAATTTCATTTAAGAATTTTATTTTTTATATTAAATTTTACATTTTATTTTACGTTTGTATATTATTATTTTATATTTTACATATTATTTTATGTATAATTTTACAGAATTAGAAAAAAAGATAATAAAAATATTTTTGTAAGGTTAGAAAAAAGATGAAAAAATAACAATTAAAGATTTTAACCCTCCCAAAAAAAGGTATAATATTGATTGAAAATTTAAAATGTACATTTTAATTTAATTAAAATAAAAGTTTAATTAACTTTTTTTATTATAGATATTTAAAGTAGTTTCTCTCTATAAAATAATCTTAATACGAAAAATACATTAATAGTTATTGTTTTTTTTCGTAATTTGACTCAAAAACATTTTTGAAAAAAGATCAGTCAAACACATTTTGCCTATTAAAAACACTTTTCAAATATATTAGCCAAACACAAATTATTATTTTTCAAAAACGCTTTTCTAAAAAATTATTTGAAAAAAATGATTCTTAAAATAAGTCGTTTTTAACAATAATGCTCTTAACTTGGTAGGGATGATTGCGGGGTCTATACCCATTAATGAGAAAAAAAATGCACCATCTTTTGTCTGATAATTTAAAACGTGCGCAATTTTTTTTGAAAAGAAATCTGCTATGTTGAAAATTGGTGACGGCATACATTGAAATTTATGAAACTCTAAAAGACGTGTTCAATTCGAGTTATGTCTATATAAAGGGTATTATATTTCCTTAAAAGGCATCTCAAATATTTCACGAATTCATGAAATATTCAAAAAAAGATCAAATTTTAATCATCCTAATTTGAGAAATACGCCACAAACGATCCTCAAATCAAGGGAGGAATAAAATTGAATCCGCACTATTTATCAATAAAGTTATGTTTCTTCATATTATATTTGTGATTGCAATTTATTTTCTATCACTTTAAAATTTGTTGCAAGCAGTCACTATCTAGGGTGGCCATCATATTTGACAAAGTCCCAACTCTTATCATCAAGAGAAGAAATGTTAGTGGTGAATATTTAAGGTGGCCAAGAAATTTGATAAGTCTCAACTCCCATCATCAACAATAAATATGTTAGTGATGAATATTTAGAATGGTTTTACGTAAAATTTGACAAGTCCCAACTTCCTTCATCAAAAATTTTTTACTCTGCCGACACATAAAATATAAACTTAAATTAAAACATAAACACACTAGGCATTTAAATTTACCAAGAGATTAGCATAGACAAGAAAATAGTCTCCCCACATGATAGGATGATGATTGATGATTGTCACTCTGACGTGTAATTTCGCTCTCACCACCAAATCCATCCATTTTTTCAACTTAGTTTTTGTAGAGTTTGGAGTAGAGAAACTAAAGACGTAATTAAGGTTTGATAACAGTAATAGAAAGTAAGAGAAGTGAATTACATAAAGAAGTTTTTGTTTAAGTTACTACTTCACACAGACATAAGCATATTTACAAAGATTTGAATTGGTGGTGCCGTGGTGGTAATTAGTTAGGGTGCAGAAATTTGACCACTATCATCATCATGACCGTAGATATTGAAATTTTATGGGACTCTACAAATTTTATGGGACTTTACAAGAAATTTCGTGGTACTCTATGTTGAAAATTGGCAACCGGTTATTTAATACAAGATTTTTTTTGACATTTTTCATTCCTATAAATTGAGAGCTTCTGTTCATTTTAAAAAAAAAAAACACCAAAAATTAGAGAGAGCAACAGAGAGTTATTTACAAACTATTTTTTGTAGAGCTGTCAATATGGGCTAGCCCATCCCATTCGGGCCAATCCATACATGCTTTAAAATTTGACGGATTAGGTCGAGCTGACCCTTTTTTTTTGTGGGCCAAAAAAGAGTCGGCCCAACCCACAAGTAAATGGGTTGCGGGCTGCGGGCTGTGCCGGGCCAAGCCCACTTATTAAATTATAAATTATAATTTAGAAATATTATCATCGATAAAATAATATTACATGGTGTTAATGTACTACTTGTTAATATCCACAAATAAAATTATCTTTATAATATTTTAAATTTGTTTTCAAGTAAAAGTATAAATGTCTAAATAGAAATATTAACTTAATTGTTTTGTAATTATCACAATAAAACACAAAAAATATGACAATATTTCATCTATAAAAAAACAAATGAATTCCTTAAAAAAATTCATGAAACTTATGGCGTAACTAACACTTCATGAAACTTATGGCATATCCAACACCAAAACATCATCTTCATCAAACATATCTGAATAAACTTTAAACAGATTTTGAGTTTGGACTCTTGGTATTTTTAATATTATATTTTATTTTTATTTGTCCCATGGGCCGGCCCTACCTATATTTCTCAAGCCCCACAAATCAACAGGCTTATCCAGGCCGGGCTAAAAAAACCTTTTTCTTAAATGGGCTCCAAAAATCTTAGTCTAGTCCTATTAAATCACAGATTAGGCCAGGCCGGCCCAACGGGCCTAACCCATATTAACGGCTCTAATTTTCTGTAATCGGTAAGAAAATGATGTGGGAATAATATTGTATTTCTTTGTTCCTTTTTATTTGTTCAATTTTTCTTTTTTATCTATGCTTTTTTACTTGTTAGTTTGACAAAGTAAGATAGAATAACTTTTTTTATCTATTATACCCTCAATTTATTAATATCAAATTAATGTCTTTAAAAAATATAGCTAGTAAAGATCTTTGGGATCCTATCAATTAATAGAGATAAAAATGGTAAACTCACTATAGCAATCAATATTTTTTTGATAGGTGTGTTAAGTCAAAATTTGACAAGTAAAAAGGGACCGAGGAAGTAATAAGTTATGTGAAATAAAAGAATGTTGTTTATTTAGAAAGTGTGGTAGTTTCTTGATACCATCAAGTTATAATCAGTGATATTAATTACTCCCTCTGTACAACAATAGTTGTCCACTATGTTACTTTAGGATATCCAACAATACTTGTCCACTTTATGAAATCAATGAGAAATAATAATTTACTATTCTTTCAATTCCTCCGTCTTAAGAGAAATAATTATGAAAAATGATGTCTACGCATGAAAGTTATTTTTGACTCTCAAGATATATATTAGGGACATTATAGACAAATGGTATATACAAAATTCACTACTGAGGAAATTGTCCCAAAATACATCATTAAAAACAAGGAAGTAAGATCAATAGGCCCTCACGCTCATTCATCAGTGTTTAGATGTGTTTGGATGATGACATGGTTGAGAAAGCGGTTGATGCAACCATCTCAAAGAAAGGGAGATTTTGTAAAGTTTTCTACAAGGAATTGATAATGTGAAGAAGGTAAAATTTTAAACTTTAATTAAAGGTTGATTCTAAAGTTTTAAACATGAAAGAATCTGAATACATTTTGAATTTTTGTTCAAGAGTGATAATTGTTTTGAATCAACCAAGAAGGCATGTGTGGTAGATCTTCTCCTTTGCTCTTTTTAATCTAAATTTGATAGTGTGATGTGTGCTATTGAGGAGTCTAAGAATTTAGACTCTACGATGATAGAACAATTGGATGGTTCTTTATAATTCCACAAAAAAAATATGAAAAGGATAAGAAGAGCTACTGAAGCAACTTTTTAAAACTCAAGCATCTATCAAAGATTTTGAAGGTGAAAAACGTTATAGAGAAAATCGACTAGGCAGGGCTGTGCGGTCCATACCTATTAATGAGGAAGAAAATGCACCATCTTTTGACGAATGCAAATCTACTCTGGTGAAAAATAGCGACCAACTAATTATTATTACAGAGAAAAATTGGCATTTTAATTTTCATTTCTATAAATTGAGAGCTTTTGTTCATTTATAAAAAAAATTCCACCAAAAATCAAAGAGAGCAATAAAGAGTAATCTATAGATTATTTTTTATAGTCTATAAGAAAATAGTGTGAGAATAATATTATGATGAGTTGTGTGACATAAAAGAATGTTGTTTAGTTAGAAAGTGTGGTTAGTCTCTTGACACCATCAAGCTGTAAGCAGTGGTATTAATTACTTTGTTTGATTATTATATTTTTATTTGATTAGAGTATTTGATGTTGTTGTTATTCTCTTATTATTGCTATTTAACATGAATTTTATATTTGGGTGAAATTTTTATTTTTCCAACCGTGATTATTTAGGGTGACATGAAATTTGGTCATTCCCATTATCAAGAGCAAAAATGTTAGTTGTGAATATTTAGGGGGCGTTATGACTTGAAAAATTATTGTATTTGATTTCGTTTGTTAATTGAACCCTCTTACTTATCATTTTGCCAAATAAATACTTAAACTCGATAAAGAACAATATTTTAAACTCCTTTCTCACTTGATCATTGGGTATATAATACAACCAACTACATGTGGTATTCCAACGTTATGTTTTTATATATCATATATTTTTTTTATGACACATCAGAAATTATATATTAAAAAGATAAATAATATACAAAGAAAAAAAGTATGATTTCTCTCTCTCTCATTGTCCGCTCTTTTCAGTTTTCACCATTTCCCACTTCATTCCTACTCACACCCTTTTCAATTTCTTCACACCCAAAAACTTCCTTAAACACAATTCATTAACCACTATATTTTTTTGAGGATATATCAAGGTAAAATTATTCATTTAACTATTATTGTAATATGAGTTCTATTAATTTTGAATCGATAAAATCAAATATCAAGGAAATTCCAATAAACTCCTAATAAAATATATTTGTATTATATATCAAAATAAATAGTCTAATTTATTTTTGGAATAATTTTTTTTAATAGATTAAAATATAATTTAATATACGAAAAAGATATAATGAATAACTTAGTCCAATAGCTCTAGTAATTATTTTTATAGTAATAGTTACCAAATTTAAATTCAAAATATAATTAATAAAATTTATTTAATAAAATAAATTCCTATTAAAATTGATTTGCCTTATCAAAATAAATAGTATAATCATTTTTTAATAAATAGGTTTTTATAGAGTAAAATAAAATTTAATTGACGAAAAAAAGATGTAACGAATAACTAAGTCAAACAACTTTAGTAATTATATTTTAAAACAATAATTTTGTAAGTGATGTGACATTACACGAGACACTATAAAGGATTTAGATTGTTAATCTATATAAATTTGAAAGAATTTTTCTAACTCATTAATAAGCATGAATTGAAAAAAAGATAAACCTTCTTTTGATCTTTGACTTTTAGATAATAGTTTTGACCAACAAAATTAAGAAAAAAAAATTTTAAAAAAAATTCTACTAAATAGGGCTAGTTTCAAAAATAAAAATAAAAATATATACTCTCTCCGTCCCTATTTAGTAGTCCACTTTAGAAATGGCACACAGATTAAGGCAACAATGATTAGCATAGTGAAGTTACAATTTTACCCTTATAGTAAAATTTACAATTCCAAAATAAATTAACTCAAGATACCTAATCAATGTTGGGAAGTTCATAAGTTTATTTACTTTATTTATGACAACTTTAATTAAATAAGGGTATAATAGGAAAAAAAATTGTTGTCCTTTCTTGATTTGTCAAAATGGACAACTAAATAGGGACAACTAAAAGAAAAAATATGGACAACTAAATAGGGACGGAGGGAGTATATAATAATAATAATAAAGTAATTAACTTACCATATATAGACATATTTTATATAGATTCTTACAAAAAAGGTGGCGTTGGCGTCAACATGATGTCAGCAAATGAATAAAAATAGATATATATCATTTTAAAATAAAAAAGGGGTATGAAAGTAATGAGGCATTTAAGGGTAAATATTTTAAGAGAGGTTTCACAGACCGTTTAAGTCTCCATGGTCCATGAAACACTTCACCGGCCGTATAGCCGGCTGTGAAGCTTCACCTACCCGACAGGGCTTCACTAAAATGGGTATAACATTTTAATCCAAACTAGAAATGAGGCAAACTTGGTGGCGCTGGAAAGAGGAATCAAAGACCTTTAACTTAATAGGTCCGGGGCCACCTAGTTCATTATGTGATGAGAGATATGATCGTTTGAAGTTGACCCAAAACTTAAAAACTGATGTGTGACTTGTACGAACCCCTAAACGGATCGTACAAGCCACCACGGGCCGTCTAGGGTCCCGTCCAGGTGACCCCCACCTTGGCAATCTTGGACGGTTGGCCACCATGCCTTAAACGGGTCGTGGACCCCTGAACGGATTGTTTAAGGTGTCGTGACGGGTCCATGGTCCATTTTGGATTTGTGAACTTGCATGTTACTCCTCTTTAGCCCTTTTCGAAGTTAGAGGTGTTACATGAACGATTCAAATTTTAAGAGTAGAGTTGCGAGATGTTATATAATGATTCAGGTTGTAGCTTAGAGATTTTCAAGATGTTACAAATTTCGATCAAGTAATTCTTACTATAAAAGTAATCCCAATTATAAACAAACAAAAATCGGTGGTAAATTAATCAAAGTGGTTGGCAAATTGAGTTATCAACCAAATACCAATTGATATTAATCTGTTGCTAAAAGGCTTGTTGGCTTAAAATGTTTTATTTGTTTAACAATAGAGACATTTTTTAACTAAACTATTAACAACGAACATTTATGGACTTAACAAAAATATTATTTTTAAAGAAATATTTTTCTTGTTTCTTTTCTTTTGAAATTCCTTTCACTAATAAAAAAGTGAAGTTTAATTATTTTTTCTTCTTACTTTCTTTTTATCAATAACAAAAGAAAGACTTTAAAGTAAATGCACAAGAGAAAAGTATTTAGAGAGACATTGATATATTGCTCAACTTCAAAGTGATGTATAAATGAACAGAAATGACTATCTATTTATAAAAGAACAAAAGTTGCATGCAATGTTGTTTACAAAACTGCTTATTCGAGTAACAAATAAACATCCACAATTAAGTGTGAAAGAAATATAAGCATTCTAGAGGATTACAATTTCTTTATTCCATTTTCTTTATTTTGTCCTTTAATTTGCTTTCATACTTTAATGGGATCAACAAGCACCATAAAAATGACGTCTTTTAAGTTATTTTTGGAAGAAGTATAAGCATCTTCATCTTTATAAAAGAATTCTGACGTCCTAATAAGGTTAAGCACTGTCATGAGCAAAACTCTTGGTACTGCTGTTGGTTTTAGGCATCGTTGATTCAAATCCTTCCAATTTTCTCTATTATTTTCCTTATCCCCATGTAAGCTTCTTCCTTTGTGGCATCATATTCATTCATGTAACATTCAATACCAGAAGCTACATCTCCTCTTTCCATTTCTCTCTGCATATCACATGAGCAACAACCATTAGACTAACAAGTACACAAGAGCCGAGATTGCAAGAGAAATAAGAAGATAAAAAATAATATTAATATTCACTTGTAATACATATGTCAGATTTATCATAGTATTGCTATAAATGGTAATAAATAAAGAAGTATTGCTAAAATAAGTAATTATTTTTTAAAAGGTAACTCATCCAAGTAATTTTTTCCTAGATAATATATACTGGCTATACAATATAGTGTATCTATGCATGAGCTATACACTACTATGCATTATGATACACTTAAAAAACTAAATATAGCTTAGCTATGCATGAAGTATACACTGAATACATAAGAAGTATACATTAATTTTTACTCTCAATCAACTCGCAATCACCTCTAAACAATCCCAAATTTTAGATATGAAATCATCTTGTTGTTTCGAGTCATATTATATATAATAATACCAGTAAATAACTGTTGTAAAAATAGAGAAGATGAGAGAATTTATATACCTCATGTGTTACAATATCATTCAACAATCTTGCAATAATAGAGGAAGGGATGAGAATTGTACCCGCACTATTTATCAATAAAGTTATGTTTCTTCATATTTTATTTGTGATTGCAATTTATTTTCTGTCACTTTAAAATTTGCTGCAAACGGTGACTATTTAGGGTGGCCATTATATTTGACAAGTCCCATCTCTTATCGTCAAGAGCAAAAATGTTAGTGGTCTATTGTGTTTTTAGGAAAAAAAATGCAATAGTAATTGTTGAGTTGTAGTAAAACTTCTTTTCAAAAGCTGAAAACATAACTTTCTCCAAAAGAACTTTTGAAATTTTACTCAGTCGATTCATAAAATTTAAATTATGAAAACATGACTGATAGAATGTGTGCGTCCACTGTCAGTCAATGGACCAGGTCCCTTGACTCAGTACAAGCAGTAATAAAGAACAAATACAGAAGTAAACAAGACACAAGCAGTTAATTACATGGAAACCTCTTTAATTTGCTTAAGGCAGTAAAACCACGACCTATCACACAGGATTTTCAACTGTTCACTAATCTTCTTAAGAAAAAGTGAACCACAGTTACAACCAACGTGAGAAGAAGTTATTAATCTCACAACCAAGTAGTAACTCTATTACTTGAAGAGCCTAAGCAGACGTCACTCTGCCCACTAAGCTATCACCACTAGACAACTTAGACTTCAACTAAGCAACACATAGGTTGCCCACTAAACCACCACGCTCCAGATGACTTAGATTTTGACTAAGCAGCACACAATGCTGCCCACTAAATTTGTTAACCTTAACTGATTAGAAACCGAACACAATATCTGAATCATTTATAGATTAGGAACAGATTTACAATGTACGTGCAGAAGAAATAATCCTAAGACATCTAAGCTTGAAGCTCTATCAGGTCCCTGTTGTTCTTGAGGATGATTCTTCACTTGAGTGTCAGCCTTTGCAAGAGTTCTTGAGAGTTTTCAAGTTGAAAAAACGAAGGTTGTGACTATTGGACATAATCTTTATGAAGAATAGTCACAACCTTCGAGGCCATGTCATTGGCCGAGGTTTCTGCCACTTCTGCCACAGTTGGAGACTGTACACCAATCAATTGTACTTTTTCTAGCATGGCAGTTGTGTGTATATGTGCACAAGGGATCAGGACCCTTCACAAGGTCCCTGGGTTTGTCAAATCATCAAAACTGTAAATAACATTTTCCCTTCTTTTGATGATGACAAACTGTACACCAGTGCCTACAATTTGTTTCCCCTGACGATCAAGACCCCTTATTCATTTATTCATTCCCACTGTCAATCAGGGACACAAGTGCCTACAATTTCTTCCATTTTTCTTCCCCCTGTCGATCAAGACCGCAACCCCAGCCTGAGCACCCAATGATTCCCCCTTTTGGCATCATAAAAAAGAAGTGCAGTAAACCAACAAAACAAGTAAGATCATTTAAGTAAGATCACAGCCAGGGGCAACACTAACATACTTATAAAAATAGGAAACGATAGAAATTAGGCACAACAAAACTGGAATCAATTTCATTACACACAAGTCAGCATTCAATACATTTAATTTAAACTGAAATTGAGAACCCCAGACACTGTCCACACAAAAAGAAACGACACAGGAAGGAACAGAGAGAACTATGAGGAGGGAGGCTGATGGGAGAGGAGGTTGATAACAAGAGTGAACCTGGAATTTGTTGCATCATTATCCTTTATCATTTTTTTCTTGGAGAGCAGCAGTTTTAGCAAGGAGCTCCTCATTCTGCTTCTTCAGTACCAGGTCCCTCAGTTTGTGCTTTGAGCAATTCAACCTTTAGTAAGGTAATTTCAGCATCTTTGTTGCTCACTCGCACGGTCATCTCTTCCAGTTCATGCTTCAACTGGTCTTGTTCCATAACCAACTGAGATATCTTGCTCAGTGGACCAACTTTTCCTTCAATGCACTCGCATTTCACCAGGGTAGTCAGAGTGAAGGGTTGCTTGGCAGTACCAATCTTACCTGTTCCCACCGAAATGTTGAGATGGTGAAACACTTTGGTCAGGAATTAGCCATAGCCCATGTCATGCCTACTCTTGTGTTCGATCACTTATTTGTACAAGTGGTCCATCATGAGGTAGGAAGATCTATGGGCTCGAACTTGCACAGTGCTTCCATGATAAATAGATGAGTCGCAGAGGTAGCAATACTTTTTTCAGTCCGAGGAAGAAGAGCTTCGTTGAAAAATTCGAACAACAACTGACTTCTGAACCCCTGCACGACGTGTGTTAGGGATCTTGGAGCATTCTTTCACAAATTCCGTAGTGCAGGTTTTTCTGACCAAGGACCTAATCCCTTCTCTGGGTACTTCAAGTATTTGTCCCAATAGGTCCTCATCCAAATATAAACTCTTGTCTCCTACCATGGAGTTAATGCTACCATAATTTGCAAATTCTATGTTGTAATAGAATTCTCTAACCTCTTCCTCATGTAGAACATGAGATTTAGTCTGAAACAGGTGAGTCCAAGACTGAATTTCCTCAAGATAATACAAAGAGTCCATCTCTGGCTTGGTGATGATATCATGGTCAAACACTCATCCTCCAAGAACCCTCTATAAACGCAGATTGCTGATGATGGTTTATTTGCTTACTGCATGGTCATCCTGTTTCCTTTTGGGACCAGGTCCCGGTGCAGAGGTTTGCTGAATAGAAGGAGAAATTTCTCTCTTTCTCTTGGATGGCTCCATTCTTTTTTGTGAATCTTTACACTTCGCCTTTTCAGAATCAACCCTTTTGCTCATGGATGCCCTAGATTTTCTTTTACTAGTTTTCTTCACATGTTTTGCCTTTTCCTTGATAATATCAACCAGGAAGGCTCTTCTATCATACATTCATTCTCAGAGTCTTCAATGGAAACATCCACCACACCAACAACAGGCATTTCAAAGACTGCCTCACCAGATTTCCTTTTCCTTCGATTTTCAGCAATATATTTTTCACTAGATTTCATAGCATCCCTCATGAGTGTTTACATCCCTACTCTATTCAAATAGGGCGAAATATTGCGGTGACTCAAAAAATAATCAATTAACTCAATTTTAAAAGAATTTTAAGAATAAACGAATTTTAAAGGAGTCGCCACCTAATTTTAGGAAAAACTAGGAAACCATTAAGTGATCTATGAAACCAAGATTCTAGGTAAGAGGTTCAAGTTATTTCGAAGGGAAGGTGTTAGGCATCCTTCGAAATCCACAACTGTGGGTCCGGACTGAATTCATTTTTTCAAATTGAGGAGGAGATAAAACAATATATAAAAATATAATGAACATACAATATACAAAAATAATAAAGTAAACAAGTAATATGAGAAACTACCTAATGTTTTCCTATCGTGAACAATATACGCAATAATAAATAAAAAATTATAATTCAAATTCCATTGGAATAGCTTCAATGGAAAGTGACTCCGGGGTACCTGTAAACACACTTAGTAAAAGTGTTAGTAATAAATAAATATGAATAAAAATAAATGAAATAAATAATTAAAAATGAAACCCGTCTTATTATCATGGGAGGCCTTGGAAAATCGACGATAATTTTTTCATCGGCCAATTTCAACTTGTAACAAATATGAACTTAAACTAAATTTTCGTCTTTTAAAATGGGGAGGCCTCCAAAACCGATGGAGAGATTTTTTCATTGACCAATTTTAACATGTCATCAATGTAGTAAAATATGAAAAGTTAACAGTAAAATATATAAAATTATATTAAGACATCCATTACTGTGCCCCCAAAAAATGAAGCAACATTACCAAAAACCCAACAAGTCACTAAGAATATCAATTCACAAATAATAACAAAAATAATAATAGAACTAAATAATTATAAAAAGGGAAAAATGATATACAATAATAATAATACTTAATACAATAAATCAACGAAACAAAAGGAGTAATGCAGACCATCAACAAGTGAAGATAATAATTAAAAATTGGAATAGTCAATAACAACTTACCAAAATCATATTGAACCAACAAAAGATAATGCAAAATAAATGCAATAATTTGCAAACAATATTTAAATGGCAACAATTAATACAACAACACAATTTGCTGGAAAACATTTTTAGAAAATGGATGAGATTAGTTCAACTAAATTAAAACCAACTATAAATGAACAAAACATAGAAGCAACGATTGAGTTAAAGCAAACAGAGATCTAAAGACATAAAAAAATGAAGAATAAATAAAATAAATGCAAAGCTATTCATACCACAATCATAAATGGGGTAAAAACCAATGATAAAGGTGGTAAAAAAGAATTAAAATAATCACACTTATAAAAATAAAGCTACCATGTAAATGAGACAAAATAGCAACTGAAATAATTATAAAATCGGTCAAAAATATAAATAAACAGTAGCTATATAGAAACACCAAAGGGAAATATAACAAGAAATACCATAAGCACCGTGACTTCAATAGTATTGCCGGAGCAACCATGAGAATGGAAATCGGCTAGATTTGGTTGTGCTGTTGAGTTGTTCCGTGTCGAAGCCTGGTTGGTTGTTGTTTTGAGCTCGCCGATGATTCTCGTGTTTCGCCGGAGTGGCTGTTTGTCTGAGCTGTTGGTGCCATTTTGGGTGTTGTTCATGGAACAGTGGCTGATTGTTTCAGTTGGTTTTAGGTGAGTTTGGGGTCGGTGGTTGCTCTGTTTGAGCGGCTGTTTCAGCTGGGTTTTGGTCGGAGAAGATAGGGAAAATAGGGGGGGGGAATGGGGTATGTTTGGGGGTCGGAAAAAATGGAGGTGTGGGTCTGGTCGGAGAGAAGAGAGGTGGTGAGTAGTGGTCTGGTTTAGTGGCGTTTTCCGATGGAAAAGGTAAGGAGCGGAGAAAGTGGGAGGGGTTTTGGGTGGTGGCGGCTAAGGGAGGAAAAGGGGAGAGGAAATTTTTTTAAGGTTTTTGCCATTTAGGAAATCCCTACCTCCTAAAAAAATAATTCACTACCTTTGACCTTGTTTTATTTAAGAAAATATAATTGGACTGGTTTAGAGTCGCCACTTAATTTTTAAGAAAAATCAAGAAAACTATTGTTTTCAAAAAGACTAAAACAGTAAATCTATTGAAAACTATTAAGGGGGTTCGAGGTTCTTATTAACATTCTAGGAAGGTTTTGAAAGCACCTAGAATGTCCACTAATGTGGTTATCCGACGATTAATTATTTGGCTAAACTAATTTGACTTAATCCGATTTGAACAATTGTTATAAGTAGGACCGGGAAAGGGGAAATATTAAGATTTTATCTAAGTGGAATATTTTGCAAAATTAAATTTTTAGGCCTCGTTAGAGGTGATTGATTTAGTTAAGTTATAAAATCAAAACGGGTATCTTTTGGGGATTTGAGTTTTAAAACCTTAAGATTTAGTAACACATATTGACAAATAAACACTAATAAAGTAAAAAGGGGAATTTGGGCCCAAGTCTGGTTTTCTGTCCGTCTGGGCCAGCACTTGGACCCATTTTCGTTTTAGGCCAAAGGCCCATTTGAGCGGCACCTGTCCAAAATTAAAAGAAATAATTTCCTTTGGGCCTCTGGCCCAAATTTCACCTGTCCTAAGAACTAACGCAATAATAATAAATAATGACGAGGGGGCTTAGGCCCAATATAACAAAATACAATTCAGAAATAATAGAGGCGGGCTTTTGGCCCAATCCTTTTCAACTCCTGATCTGCTCTGCTATTTTTAAACCTGGGACCTATACACAAATTTTTGTAGTTGGCCGACTCGGTAGAAGAAAACGTTGGGCCTGAATGGCCCATTTGTAATGCAAAGGGTAGAGGCCCAAGTCCCAAAGGACTCATCAATAGATCACATGCATCAGAAAGAAAAGAAGTGCATCAGTTCCACCCATTGGCAATTTAATATGAATGAGAGGCATCAAATAAAACTGACCCAACACATTATGATTCGAACAGCTCATGCTTCTAAGGAAAAAGACAAATCAACCCACAAAATCAAATACGACATGGATTACTCTGAACATGATAATTAACACATAATGATGAGGCATTAAAATGACTATGCACCGATGCAATTTACTTAGAGAGCTTCGTACTCACACCAAACGAAAAGCAAAATCGGAGCTATTAAGATTTTGATGAATAATATTAAACAACTAGGGAGAGAAATTGCACAAAGATGAATGATACTTAGAAAAATCTTCACTTAAAATTAAGCTAACCTTACATGATAAGATATAACACCTAATGATAATTATACGTAAACAATTAATTTAACAGTGATGCAATGAGGAGTGGACTTACATGATTACTTAGACAAAGATAAAGTTAAGGAAAGCAGTTAAGTGAGCCCCCTGGAAGCTCTTACAAGGACACAGGGATTCATCAGACTATACATATGAGAAGAAAATACTAATGTAAAACTCATGTTTCAAACCATTTTAAAGATTAAATTCCGACCAAACTAAAATTTTGAAAATAAATAAATAAATCAGATCCTATGCTGACTCAACGCGTAGATGTAAACATTTCCGACTAAAATCGGATAGCAAGAAGACAAAAACTCGACTCGAACAAATTACATTAGGCAGTAAGACCACAAAAATATTCAAGAAATAGATAAAACTAAACTATCGGAATGAGCATACGAACATGTCAGATATTAACCATATTAGTGTTTCGAGGACCTAAACTTTCACGAGTAACAACCATCAAACAGTAGCCAAGCTAAATCGTATAGCTGATTTGAAAACGTATGAACAGAGCAGCTTAGACCTCAAGAACATCAAGCAGTAGAGTTGAGAAAATGAATAATCGAACAGAACTCAAAAGAGCATCTAAGAAATGTCGATACTAGATGCAAACCTACAAACTCCGACTCGACCAAATGACGAAATCACATAAGAACGAATACATCGTATCGAACAACAGCAAACCAGCAATGACTATCAATAAACAGCCACATAACAAGGCATTTTCGACATTGGAACATAATCACTTTCTTGAAAAATAGAGGAAAGAGGCGGAGAGAGTATCATAAAGAAGGAGACAATACCTTTTCTGGGCAGCGAACAAGGACGAGGCGAGCTGGAATGAGCAGCGATCTCCCACCAAAGGAGAATCCGAAAACTTCAAACTCAAACAGTGAATCGGAATGAATGAGCTAACTTCGAAAGGAAATCTTTCAAGAACTTAGGGGGCCAGAAAATTATGTTCGAATTCCTAAAGCGTACAAATAACTTCGGTTCTTTCTTTGCTTTCTCACTTTTCTCTTAATTTTTTTTTGCTTCCCCCAAAAAACTCCTCTTTTTCACAGTGAATACAAGTAAATATATAGAAGGGAAAAGTAGGTTTAGGAAGATGGGGGGAAAAGGATAAAATCGGATTCAAAGGCCAAAATTCAAAATTCAAAACTTCGAAATCTTTCACCCTTCCGGCTAAATACCTTTTCTTTGAGATTTTGGCTCATTCCGAAAGGGGAAAGGAGGACAGAGGCATGCCTGTTGTACAAGTTTCTGGGCTGCTGGCTCCTTTTTGGTCATTTTCTGTGTGAAGAAGAAGGGAGAAACGTACAGGGGTCGGTTTGGAGTGTATCTGTCAGTTGTATCTTGTATGTTATTGTTTTAATGGGTTTATGTATGGATAATGGGCTGGGTCGGTGGGGCTGCTTGTATTGTCGTTATTATTTTATTATTGTTGTACGGTATATTGTATGTATGGGTCATTTGGATTTTTATTGGAATGGGTTGGGAGGAATTATAATATTGGGTTGGCTAGGAATTATTGTCGTAGGCAATTTAAGTTTAAGACTTAGCCAACTTGATCAAATTTAATAAATTTGGCTAATAATTAGATAAGACGAATTAATATTAATTAATTAATGAGCTTCTTAATCTTAACGAAATAAAATAATTAATTTAATTATAAACTAATTAATTTAACAATATAAACGACTAAATAACCAAATGTTTAAATAAAGCTAAAATCTTTTTGAGACAATTTTCGAACCTTCATAAAATATACTA
>JAJOOI010017208.1:0-14275 GCA_029582585.1 Solanum bukasovii | reverse complement strand
TAATTGCAATGTTAGTCCTTGGTGTTAGTCCTTCTATTAATGTACAATTCTTTTTGCACGTTGTACAACTAATTAATGCAGTCAAAAGTTAATGTACAAAATTGTATGCATATTGTACAAGAGTATTAATGCAGTGTTGGTCCTTTCCAACTCTCACTTCTAAATAAGGAAAATAAAATATATATAGGAGAGTAAACACAAGACTTAACAAATCATTAATATAATTCGATCCTTCACACATAATCCAACATTTTCATATTGCATTATTTATGCATAAATTCGAAGATTTCTCTCTATGAATATATGTATCTTAAATGTAGAGAATGGTTGCCCCAAAATTGTTCTTAGTTTGGTGCATTATATTGGGGAAAAAAATGCAGGAAGGGATGGATCATGGAGCCCAGTTTTCATCATGTATGGTCGCACTTGCATGTATTCTCTACGTCTCAAATTATTTATTGTAATTTTTAAAAATAGTTTATTCAAAATATTTATTATTTCAAAAATTTAAGATAAAATTAATTTATTTCCAATTTGTTCTTAGTAAAATCATTCTTGAATACTAAAAATATCTCAATAAAATTACTATTTAATGAAAAAAATGAGTTCTTAAAATATAAATAAAAATAAATTAGTCAAAAAAAATCATAATTAATATTTTTTTAAAAATTTGAAAAATAAAAATACGACAGATAACTTGAAGCGAATATTCGGATAACATAAAATAAAGTTGATAGTCCCCACATATTCCATCACACGCTCAACTTTATGTTCCATTATGAATCATAATTTGTACAATATAGTATAAATATGTCTCTTCCCTTTGCAGCTTTGTTTACTTTTACTAATTCTTTTTGTATGGAATATTATAAAAAGTTTTTAAACCAAGCCAAAGTCATTAGTCATAATATTTTATCCATCAATCTTTTTGTTTTTCCAACGTCACCTAATCTCCCTTTTTTTCTTATTTAAATCAAGTCAAAGGAAAGTAGGATATCAAACTAATAATGTTTTCAACCTAACTTAATTGCTACTATATTATAAAAATATAACAGGGCATTAACCAATAAAAATAGAGGTTGTTTACAAGGGGAAGACTTATTAAACGAATTTAAGTTTCTGACTGATTGCAATAATCTCTGTCTCGAAATATTTATCGCGGTGTCTCCCTTTAAAAATATTATTGTAAAGGGGGATATTATTGTCTATGATCTTAAATAAGTATCGCATTAGTTCATGTCATGTTTATTAAATCTAACCTATAGTTTATTAAATTATTTCTATTCATTTAATATTTTTTTTTATAATTAAGCACTTTTAAGAAAAAAAAAATTCTTTAATATAAGAATATAGTTTAAAATAATTACGTATTTATTTTGTTGTCTTGAATTTATAAAAGTGATTCTTATTGAGACAAAGGGAGTATCTTAAGATACATGTGTGTCATCCAGTATGGAATAAATATTTTGCATGAAAAATATTTTATATATAAAAAAATTATTTAAATCTCAAAATTTTAAAAATATCACGTAAACTAAGACAAGAGGATCAAATAATAAATTTTGAAAAAAAATGGACCATGATTATTTTTTTGTTACAAGTAACTAGCATGTGTCAAAAGAAGAAAAGCATATAGTATATTGGTAATGGCTGATGAGAGCACTCTCTGTTCACAATGTTTGTCTTATCCTTTTTATATATTATTATATCTAACACTAAAAAAATAAAATTAGCTATAAATTTTATCACTAATTTGTTGTTAAGTTTTTTCATAACTAATATTTTTGAAAAATAATAGTAATTTGTTACTAATCTATTACTGTATCAAAACTGTAATCGAATTTCATTATTGTCTCACTTCTTGAATAAAGAGAAAATGCGTAAAATACAAAATTTAAAACTATTAACAATTTCATAAATAAAGAAAATCAATACAAAATATTTTTAAAAAAAATTATAAACATTCAAATAAGTGAATTAGTACAAAAGTGTAATTAATTGTTTTTTGTCTCATGTTCTCAATAAATAGGTTACAATGTTGTACTTGTACCAATGATTCCATATTGTATCATATAGGCCGGACATGTCTGACCATAAAGACAACTATATATTCTTTACTCTATCACCAAACAAATTAATTTTCATTTTTTTTCTGTATCGCTTTATCCTCAATGTGTTGATCTGAATTTAAGTTTAGTCAGACTTCTATATGAATATTTGTTGGAACGTGTCAGTCTGAATTCAAATTTAATTAAACTTCAATATGAATATTCGTTTGAATGTGCCTGTCTATATTCAAATTTAATCGGATTTCAATATGAATATCGAACAATTTTTTTAAAAAAAAAATGCATTTATTCTCCAACAAGGATGAACAAATTAACAGCCACCCAACCACTACTCACAAAGCCATTTATTGTGAAATTTTGTTTTTTTTAACCTAACACTAGTACTCTGTAGGCTTCGAATACTTCAGACAAATCTTCAGTATGCAACACTCAATTTTTACTGCATGTGCAAATTACATTTACCGACAACGGTGAATTTAGGATTTTCAAAAGACAGGTACATTATTTCTTTAAAGATAAGATTTAAAATTTTACAAAGATAATAAATAACATTATCACAAAACATATCATCAGTTCACAATTCTACGTGACGAGGCTTCATATTTTGAAAACATTATATAATAGCATCATTACTTACGGTTACTAGTGCTTAGAGATCCAAGTTGCTGCAAGGGATAGAACTTAAAGACCCAAGTGTTGAAAATAAGCCCTCAGACCAATAAACAATCTGATCAATTTGAGCATGGGTTCTTTAGCTAATATATAATATAAAGTCTTCAAGAATCATGCAAGTATTATATCGAGTTTAGTTGGATGATCATCGTGATCCATTGTTTATACATAAATCTACCCCTGATTATCGACATGGAAGCGGGATTTTGAATTTATGAATTTTAAATTCTAAATAAAAGAAAATAATTGAATTCTTGAATATCAATTTGACGTTACGCGGAATATTAAACATAATAATATTTCATTACTAATCAAAATATAAATAATTTCTATACTACAATTCTCACTCAACTATTATGTGAACTAAGTCTAAGAGTATGTTATTAAGGGAAAAAATATTAGAAAATCACAACTAAATAATCTTTAAAAAAATATATATAAGTAGGAATCTTTTTTTTCCTAACAGACTGGAAAACAAAAAATAATGTTATGCAAAATTAAACTGTACAATGATCTGATTTGTTGAGTGTCATGTCCTACCAAGGGAATCAAATCAATCAAAATGTTTGTACATTTGTCTATTATTAATCCGACATGCATGCTTTCATTATTCATACACTTTTTTTGTCATGTCAAAACATTAATTCAACGAATTCGAGTTGTGCAGATATTAATAATATAAAAACTCTTTTCATCTTATTTTATGTGGTACATTTTGGATTTCGAAATTCAAAAAAAATCTATTTTTGATTGTGAGTTTTTCATAGATCCTATTAACATTTTGAATTATTAATTATTGTGACTTATAGTACTTTTTACGTAGTTTACAAATATAAATTTCATTTCAAAAAATTTGAAGATTTCATACACAAATTTCTGATTAAAGTTAAACGGTGTGATTCTCGAAAAATAAAAAGTACACATAAATTGGGACAGAGGGAGTATTAGTTATCAGAAAATTTATGTATTATTAAATACAACTGTTACTTATAGTTTTGGCATACTATAAAAACAAACACTCAAATTTGACTTTAACAGGTAAGTAAGCATAGTAATTTTGAAAGTATACATTTAAACATCTCAACTTGATCTTAACTGGCAACTCAATCATCTTTGAAAAAAGATAGTGGCATTTTCTTTTATTTATATCGTAACTCACTGTTTCAATTAATTTTAAAATAAAAAATTTAATTGTTATAGAAGCACGAACTTGAAACCTATGCTATAAGTATGTGTCATATCCCAACTTAAACAAGCAATTTAAAAGATTAATCTATTAAACAAAACATCAACCAAGGGTACGAGTTCAATTGAACTTAACATTTTTTTATTTAGACATAATTTAACTATAAATTTATGATTTTATCACTAATTAATGAAATAATAAGTTATAGTTGACCACAAATTTCAACTTGATTTTCCAAAACTATGTACCTAATCACATAAATTAAGAGGGACTATCAACCAAAAGTAAAATCTTGCTTTGCAAACAAGGAAAGGGAAGGCCTTTTATGCAGTATATGAGGCATGTGTATGACAAAATGCAAACATCTTAAAGCAAACCCCTACTGAAAAAGTCCCCAACAACTATATTGATTTGGTTCAATTTATTTAATCAATTTTAATTTGATACGGATTTTTAAAAAAAAAATAATTTAAATTTGTGATCTTAAATTAAAGATTTGTCAAATTCAGTAAAATGTCTTTTAATCTTTGTGCTAATACACCTAATTGCACATGACAAACTCAATAAAATTCTCTTTTGCTCTATTATTTCAATTTGATGATGTGCTTTGTTATGCTCATAATGTTATTAATTTCCATTATATTCATGTAATCAAGGATGGACAAGATTTGAATTAATTATGTTGCTTATGGTTAAACTAATAAATACTCATTCCATCTATTTTTTGTTGTCATGTTATGCTTTTCGAAAGTCAATTTAACTAATTTTCAAAGTTAAATTATATTACATTAATTCGATATTTTAAACAAAAGATTTAGTTATTCAAAAACTATACGAAAAGTACTACAACTTATAATTTTTTATATATCAATATGATGAAAAAATATATCATAAAATATTAGCCAAAATTCTTATCGATTGACTCTGAAAAAGGAAACTGTGACAACTAAAAGTAAATGGATGGAGTAAATTTTAAGCTAAGTAGAAACAAACATCAGGCAACTTATTTCATACGTCTAATTCTTGATTACAAAATAACTAATCTCTTCATTTATTTATTTTTTAGTTGCCCATTATATTAAAAATAGATATTTAGTTTACTTGTTCAATTTGAAAAATTAAGAGATTGTTTATCATTTTATATTTATTTTACCTTTATTGTAAATACTATTCATTTTCCAACATTTTAGATGACTTATACAGTATACTCTCTTTGTTTCATTTTATTTACGTCACTTTCATTTTTAGTTTATTATTAAAAATGTCATTATTCTTCTTCTTTTTTGGCAACTTTTTAATTCTAATTTTCCACATAGCATGTTTAAAACCACAAGATTAAAATACATTTTGGTGCATTCAACATTCTTTAGCTTAATATCACAAGATTAAAAAATCTCCTTTATTTTTTAAAATTTCATATCAAATCAAAATCAGACAAACAAATTATCAGAGAAAGTAATATAATAAATAGGGTTGGTATAGTAAAATAATTATTTGATTTATTATTTTTTATTGATATGTCAAGTTAAATATAAATAAATAACGATTGACGAAGAAGTATTTAATATTTGTACTAGCGAAAGATAGGCACATATTTAATTTAATAGAGTTAATATTTAAAAACACATCTAAAGTACTTTAATTTTTCAAATTTTAAATTAAACATATTATATGTACGTGAATTTTCCATTGGAACTATTTATCAAGACAATCACCTCAATTATAAATTCTTTCTTTTTCTATCTGAAATATCATTATTATTTAAATAACAAATAAAACAATTAATAATCAAAATATATTTTAATAAATAATTAGCAGTAGCATAAAATAATTGAAATTGGCACAAATTTGTTAGCAAGTCATTGAAAGTTGAGAAGCCAAGGACTTTGTCAGTCTATCAAGTACTATATCCACCAATTTATTTATTTTCGATTTCTCATCTGGTGTTTGAAGTCAGCAATAAAGTTTTAATTAAATTTGAATTGCACACTTTAAAATATATTTGGAAATAACCCTCTTAACAAAAAAAAAAAAAATTATGAGTAAAGCTTAAACTCAAAATCTTTAATTAAAAATAAAATAATATCACTACGACACCTCAACTCATATCGACGTATATTAATTAATCTTGGTATTGTAAGACACTGCAAAAGCACTCTTTAGTCAAATCTCACTCTTCTAGGGGCCAAACAACTAATCTAATTACTACCAATAATAGAAATATACAGTACACATTTATCTATACTACACTAACCCAGATGTGTATTTAAAATTGAGCCAACCTCCCTCCGTTTCGAATTATTTGTTGTGTTTTTCTTTTTCATATGTTCTTTTAAAATTATTTTTCTTTTATTTATGTGTCATTACCTTATAACTAAAATGTTTATACTTTCAAGAATAATTAATACTATTAAGGATAGAATTAGAAAAAAAATTAGTTTTATTTTGAACTTCTAAAATGATAAATAAATGAGACCGTTTTAAAAAGTAACGATAGATAATTTGAAACAGAGAGAAAGTAGAAACTCTTGAAGTTTGATATGGAGTTGTAGATCTACTAGCCGCCCAGTTTCAGACTATCATTTATTGTGCTGTTAGATCACATTAATATATACTAGCAGTGGTAATTAAAAGTTAAACAAACAAGAGTTGAAAATATTGTTTTTGAAAAACTTTCGACTCAAGCAATACATAACACAATAGAGTTTAGAGACAAAACAGAGGTAGAATAAGGCATAGCAAATAAGACATAATAAATAATAGAGAAAACGTAACATATAGTAGTACATATCAGAATAATATGATAAACGAAACACAAAAAATAAGTGATAGCAATAATTGAAGAACTATGCAAATAATGCTAATAATATCTACCCACCAAGAGAACTCTCAACTATCTTTTACCCTAATTCGCAATCTTCATTTCTGTCAATCTAAAGTCATGTCTTCGATAAGCTAGAGTTATGTCATATCTTATCTAATCACCTCTATGGTACTTTTTTGGCCTACCATTACCCCGCGTCAAACCTACCCATGTCAACCTGGTGTGAGTTAGGAAGAACATTGGACAAAATGTGATATTCCTTCTGTCCCATTTTATGTGACACCCTTTCTTTTTGAATTCATTCCAAAAAAAATGTTACCTTACTATAATTAGAAATGATTTTACTTATGAAATTTGCCTTTGACCCTTAAATAATTTACCACCACACAAATATCCCATTGAAAAACATTCTTTTTCCGATAAAACCTGCCACCAAGCTTTGACAAGTTGCTAACTTGCTCATTTTGTGATAGGGCCCAATCACCCCCACCTCTGGCAGTCAAAGCTATAGGGAGACGTACTTCGGTCTTTCCATCAATAGAAACAGTAAGTATATAAGGCATCCAGCTAGTAAGCGATAGAAGAAAGTAAGGATTATTTTAGACTACAAATTTCAATAGTCTTCCTTTTTTTTAAACACCAGAAGAGCATGGACTTCCAATTTCTAGTAATGATGAAATGTGGCTAGTGGTGATTCTTTCAATATCAAAAAGCTAAACAGCAAATGGGAAAATTTGAAGGATAAAGTTGCTCAGATACCTTAGCCAATCTTACTGTACAATGAAACTCACTTCCTAGGAAAAGCTTATAGCCTAATAAATAAACCAACCCCCAATAAAACTGATAATAAAACTAAAGGAAGAGAACTACACCCTCTATTAGAAGGGAACATTGTAGGTCATATGCTGAGTAGGTCAGGTGGAGGAGATTGAGGTGATGGCTGATGGTGGCACTGGTCTTTCGTGTCTCCGGGAGTCGAAGTGGGAGACTCTAATGCAGGACCTGATGATGGGGGCGACTCGGTGATTGTTGAATCTTCTGTTTTTGGACCAGATGGCTTGGGAAGCTCAGTTAGCATTTGCACAACCTCACGCATTTTGGGGCGTTCAACAGCTTGCTCTTCGACACACAGCATTGCAACATAGAACACATGCATCACCTCATGAAGGGGAACTGTTGAGAGTCTTGGATCAAGGATCTTTAGAACTCCTTCTTTTTTCCCATCGGTCATCCTCCTTACCCATTGGACTATGTCAACGCCATCACCAAATTCCCCAACTGGCTTTTTCCCACTCACCAATTCTAACAGAACCACACCAAAGCTGTATACATCACTCTTCTCATCTACCTTGAGTGTGTATGCATATTCTGCACAGTTCAAATGAAAACGAAATTAGGCACATACAAAAAAAGAGAGATTGTGTTTCAAGCAATAAGCAAACTTTGTAAGTCAAAATGAAACAACTTAACGCCAAACAGCAAGTAACCAAATTTGAATTCATCAAAGCACCAGTTAGCAGCTCATCTATGAACAGAGGCATTCATTTTCGACACGTAGTTATCATTGTTGTTGTTGTTCTTGTTAACTACCAATCAAGGACTGATATTCGTGTCATGTTGTTCCGTGATTTAACAAGGAGACTGATCATTACCAGCTTTAAAGGATCAAGAAGTACCATAATAAACACTTGAAGAGACTGATAAATCACAATTTCAGTTGTCAACTTACAACAATAATAAACTTCTTTTGTAAGGAACAACACACATCAAAACCAAGACTACAAAGAAGTAAAGATTTAAGAGCATACCTGGTGCAATGTAGCCATAAGAACCAGCAATAGCAGACATGCATTCTGATGTTCCCGAGTCTTGCAAAAACTTGGCAAGCCCAAAATCAGCAACGTGAGCTTCGAAGCTGGAATCCAGAAGAATGTTGTTTGATTTTACATCACGATGGAGGATCAAAGGCGAGCAATCGTGATGAAGATAACAAAGTCCCTTTGCAGCCTCCAATGCTATCTTATACCTGGTATCCCAATGCAAGTGACCTCCTTTCTTTCCATGAAGCATTTCACCAAGGCTCCCATTAGGCATGTACTCATAAACCAAAAGATTTGTTTCATGATTTGAGCAAAATCCCAATAATCTAACAATATGTCGATGTCGAATACTCCCAAGTGTCTGTATCTCGGCATTAAACCCGTGATCATGGGAAGAACCACGGCTCATAACCGGCAACCTTTTAACAGCAACAAGTTCACCATTTGGCATTACCCCCTTGTATACTATTCCAGCACCTCCTTTACCAATAATGTTATCCTCTTTCAAACATTCCAATACATCATCACAAGTGAAATCCAGGCGTTGGAAAGCAGTAAGCTTCCAGGCACGAGCCTGACTCGCCTTCTTTAACGATCTAGCCTTAATAATTGCAGCGATAGCAAACACAATCGAGCAAACAAGCAACCCGATAACAAGTAAAAGCTTCATAGAAGGCGAAAATGCACCTTTCTCATGAGGTCGACTAACCCCATCAACAATACCTTCTTTGCAAGGACCCAAATAGGGTCCGCAAAGATCTGGATTACCAATAAATGATGTGTAATTGAAGTAACTGAACTGACCAGTACCCGGAACCAATCCAGATAAGTTGTTATACGAAAAATCAACCGAGGTTAAACTCTGCATTGCTGCAATAGGTGCAGGAATACTCCCAACTAACTGATTCCGCGATACATTCAAGTAATTCAGTATCCTCATACCAGTTATCTCAGTAGGAACTTCACCAGATAGCTTATTCCTACTAAGATCAACATAAGTTAAAGCCTTGCACCGGCTTATCTCCGGTGGAATCAGGCCTGAAAAACTGTTACCACTAAAATCCATTTTCGACAGCTGCTGCAATTTCCCTAATTCAGCTGGAATTTGACCAGAAAACTTGTTCCCATCAAGAAGCAACTTTTGAACACCAGTAAAATTTCCAATGCTCGATGGCAAAGGCCCCGTGAAACGATTATTCGACAGACAAATCTGTCCAAGACTTGATGAAACAGAACCAGTCACTGGAAATGTACCGGTGAGAAGATTATCTTGAAGTTCTACTTGTGAAAGCTTCGGCAAACTGAATAGCCCTTTTGGAATAGACCCATTTAGAAAATTTTCTCCCATTCTAATCCTATTAAGTGATTGACACTCACCTAAAGATTCTGGAATCGGGCCAAACAAGAAGTTTCCGAGAGTGATCAACGTCTGTAACTTGTAGCCGGAACACATGTTTGGGGGCAAATTTCCGGTTAATTTGTTGGTACTGATGTCAACGTTTGTTAACTTACTGTTTTTGCCTAAACCTTGTGGAATACTTCCGGTAAAGTTGTTTTCCCAAAGCTGCAATACTTCCAGTTTCGGCAAATCTTCTATGAACTCCGGTATCGACCCGTAAAGCTTGTTACGGAAAAGATTTAGCAGAGTTAGATTCTTCAGCTCTGTGAATGTGAACGGTATTTCACCGGAGAGCATATTGTTTGATAGATCTAAAGATTTCAAGCTTTTTAAATTCCCCAATTCCGGTGTAACAGACCCAGAAAGACCATTCACTTGCAAGAACAGTGTATCTAATTTCTGAAGCTTCCCTATCTCCGGCGGAATCTCACCGGAAAGTCCACAGTTTGCAGCATCTAACCGAATGAGCTCCGAAAAGTTCCCTATTTCCGCCGGTAACCCACCGGAAAACGTGTTGTAGTATCCAATGTAAAGCTCACGAAGTGTGGTAATATTTCCGATCTCCGGTGGTATCATACCGACGAGCGCATTTCCAGAAACTGCAAGGTATTCTAGGAATGGGAATCTACCATACTCCGGTGGAATACTGCCACTAAAAAAATTGCCACCCAAATGAAGATGTCGAAGATTAGTCAAATTGTAAACCCCAACCGGAAGGTCACCGGTCATATTGTTATTATAAATATCGAGAACTTTCAAGTACCGGAGATGGGTAAGCTGGGGAGGGAAACTCAAATTGAAAATGTTGTTAGAGAGGTTAAGGTAACTCAGATTTGGTATAAACGAGAGCTCTATAGGAATGGGTCCAGAGAACTGGTTAACAGCTACAGAAAGATTGAGCAAAAAACGGAGATGACCAACTTCCGGCGTGAGAGTACCGGTGAGATTAAAACCAGAGATGTCGAGAGAAGTCACGTGACGATACCGGTCGCACGTGACACCTCTCCATGTACAATGACTTGTTGAGATATTCCATGAAAGAAGAGCAGATTGTGGGTCATCGGTAATGGAAGTTTTCAGGGAGAGTAATGCCCGGTATTCCGGCACGTAAGGTGGTTTTGCGGTGGTGAAGTGGAGGAGATGGAAATGGAGAATAAGGGAAAGGAAGAAGAGGAGAAGAAAACGCATGTTTCTTCAATGGTGGAGGGGAAAGAGTGAGCAGAGCAGAAATGGTGGAGAAGAAGAAGAAATGTTCACGTGTCTTTATCAAACAGATATATTATAAATGTGTATTTATACGAAATTTTTGAATATATACATTAGAAACTAAAATAATTTTTAAAAAATTTGACACTCTGTTTGGATGGTTGTATCGTATTGTATTGTTTTAATGAATATTTAATATTTGAATAGATTGATTCGTTCTTCATCCTTATGTAATGTTAAACATATTCAGTGTAATGATAACACGTTGAATGTAATCTCACGATTATAAAGTAAAAAAGATTGTTTTTGAAAGACCATTGACTCAAAAAATACACTTATCACACGTCGTGTAAAATTATTTGAAAAGAAACAATAAAATAGCAAGATAATAAATAAATACAACAATAAATAACAATATACGTGAAAGGTAAGAAACTACGTGATAACTAAATAATACTACTTAAAAAAACAAGAGGATAGAAGAAGATCAGCTCACTCTCTCTTTCACATTCACGTAAAATGTGATAACACTCAACTATTTATTCGTAATATTCTATATTAATTATCGGTAAAATAAGCATCGGACATGAATTGATTGTCATTAAAAAAATATAGTGTTTGAAGTTTGATTGAAAATGAATATTTAGAAGTTAGAATTTGTATGTGGACTTAAAAATATATTTAAAGCTCCATGAGTGTAACCTTTAAAAAAACTTCTATATTTTTTAAAATTTTACGTTTAAAATTGAAATAATTCTAGTCTTGTGATTATTTTGTTTCTTATTGTATATTAAATAGCTCTAGCTTTTAAGGATATTTTGAATCTACTGAGTACTGAATTGTCTTTTCCATATGGAGACTAGAGAAAAGGTCCCAACTTTTTTTATTTTTATACTTTGGGACAATTATTTTGTTCCTCAAAAATCAATTAAGTACCAAAAAAATAAAAAAGTCATCGTTTACTTTACAATTTCTTTCCATAGTCAAAAGATATTTGAAAAGAATGATACATTTATGTATTTGAAATTAATTTAATTTTCATATTAAATATTTTAATAGTAACATAAATATTATAATATATTTAAAATAATAAATTTTAAAAGTATTTTTTTTCATTAAATAAACTTTATACTTGAAATAAAGAAAAATTATATATATTAATAAAAGAGCTGCTTTTTTTTTTCAATTTTTGTGGAAGAGAAGAAAGAGGAGAATTCAATTCTTTTTGTTTTTCTCTTTTCAGCATTATATAACTGTTTAATAATTTAAGACATTATTAACAACAAAAACAAATATGTAGAAAAAAATAATATTCCATTCAATTCATTGTCAAATTATACGAAAGTAGTCAATCATGTCCTTTTCATGTAGGATACTAACACTTTCATTATCATTAGTGGTATTAATATTAATTATTAATACAGTTAATACTTCCTCCGTTTTAAATTATTTATCGTCATTTTTAAAAATAATTACTATAAATTATTTGTTAATTTAAAATAGAATTAATTTTTTTCCTGTATTT
Source organism: Solanum bukasovii (assembly GCA_029582585.1). Lineage (NCBI taxonomy): Eukaryota > Viridiplantae > Streptophyta > Magnoliopsida > Solanales > Solanaceae > Solanum > Solanum bukasovii. The sequence goes on along the minus strand of JAJOOI010017208.1, from coordinate 1,574 downwards.
TATTCTAATAATTATTCTTTAAGATTATAAATTACAAACACATCAACAAAGTAAATATACAACAAATAAAAGTTACTACCTTCATTAACATTTTTACTGATCCACTTTAAACTTTGTACATATTTAAGAAATAACATTTGATAGGAATGTTTTATCATAATATCATTTTAATTGATGTTAAAAGTAAAGTTCTTTTAATATATTAAAAAGTGATAAGTACAAATAAGAATTAATTTTAAAATAGTGAACGAATAAAAATAATGCTTTCGTTCCCTTTTAACAAAAAAAAATAATATTTATAAGTGGGAGTCGATCATTATTGTGTGTTCATGTGTTGTCTGCTTCATACTTTGACGCATTGTACATAATATATTCCTATTTTGTGTCTCTATTCTGTTTTTCATATTTTTCTCTTACTTTTACTTTCCACAATTTATTATTGGTACGTTACGTTACCATTAAATCACACTATCAAACTATTACTATTATTATTATTATTATTATTATTAAAATAGGTAAATTTATTATTATACTTTTATTTTAGTGTTTGTACTTTTGAAGTCAATTTTTTAATTATTTTGACGAATGAACATGATTTAGTTACTTAATTTTTTCTCTACTAGTCAAATGCATAATTTTAAGGCTAATAACTTTTAAATGTAAAATAGAAAGAATAGAGTCATTTATGCATTGATTTTATGAAATGACAGATATTAAAAAATATTTATTTTTAGTAAAAATAAAAAATAAATAAAAACCAAGAGAGGATTTATATTTACTTACAGTATTAATTGTCGAGACTCGAGCGCTTTTTGAAATTTTGGTAAGACTCATGCTACTCTAATATTGGTAAAATAAAATTAAATACCCCTCCATTTCAAATTAATTGAATTGTTGAGGTGTTTTACACCCTTTAAGAAAAGAAGATTAAGACATAAATTAGGCATAACTTTCCATTTTTACCCTTATTAATTATTATCAAATTTATGATTAAAATAACTAAATATTAATTAATAACTACTTTCCATATGCATCATTAGCTGTCCACCCCTAACATTGTCTAACAAACATGAATGAATATCAATAATAGAATGATTCGCACCAACAAGGATTCTAGTGGAGTGATAAATATTCTTTTATCCTTAACTAAATGGAGTCGCCTTTGTTAGGGAGCGCTTTATCTCTCCAATGTGAGGCTTTCCAGGGCAAATCCAAATTTAGTGGAGTTTCAATTTGAATATCGAACCCCAAATGAGAAAAAAAAAATGATTCACATCAGAAGGGCCTTAAGGTTCATACAAATTAAAGTGTCCCTAGCTAGTCCAAAATTTGGCCCATATAGCAAAATGTATATACCCTACCTAACTACCTAATCTGTGCCATATCCGTTTGTTTTCTACAAATTGAACCCCCTATAATTACAGCACTATATATATAGAAGTCTTCTTTTTATGCAAATTTTGAAGACAAAGAAATGAAATTTTCTATTTTTGGGAGTGATATAAGTGCACTGTGCCTCATGTATATAATGTGAGCCTTGCAGGAATCATCACCCTAGTGCCACCCTGCTCTCC
>JAJOOI010017207.1:0-22788 GCA_029582585.1 Solanum bukasovii | reverse complement strand
TCTATATTTTCCTCTTTCTAATTTGGGTTTGGAGGAAGGTGTTTTTGACTCATTATTGATGTTATGTTGCTTAACGTAACCTGTAGTCGCCCCCCCCCCCCCCACCCCACAAAACACACACACAAAAAAAGGGGGAGTCATGGTCAATTATGGACTTTGACCATCTTTGTTAAATCTGGAAAATGTAATTAGAACAGTGTAGCTCCAGGACTCCTGAAGAATCAAGGAGAGCTGCAAGAGCTTCTTTCTAATTTGCTACAAGGGTATATGGGTGACTAGGAGCTAGTATCCTCCTAGTATTTCAAAAATTCTTGCATTGAGATCTTGTATTTTCTACTTGGTATTAGGTTGGACTTAGATATTTGGCTGGAGATATATCTGGTGGGAATGCCCGCTGTATTGCTATGCTTCAAGCTCTCCAAGAGTCCATCAAAGACTACTCAACTCCCCCGGAGAAAGTTCTTATAAGAGACTTGACTGCAAAAGTTAATTGTTATGTTTCATTTTTGATCGAGTGCAGGCCCCTCTCAATCAGCATGGGGAATGCTATTAGGTTCCTTAAAACTAGGATTGCGAAATTGCCTTTGACTTTGTCAGAGTCCGAAGCTAAAACCACTCTTGTGACAGATATTGATCACTTCATAAGTGAAAAGATAATACTTGCAGACAAGGTGATAGTCAAGCATGCAGTAACTAAAATAAGGGATGGTGATGTTCTTCTCACTTATGGATCCTCCTCTGCTGTTGAAATGATTCTGTTACATGCTCATGAGCTTGGCAAGGATTTCCGTGTCGTAGTAGTTGACTCACGTCCAAAGCTTGAAGGGAGATTACTACTTCGTCGGTTGGTGGGGAAGGGTGTTAAGTGTACATACACTCATATAAATGCCATTTCTTATATCATGCATGAAGTTACAAGAGTACTTTTGGGTGCTTCATCAGTTTTGTCCAATGGAACTGTTTATTCAAGGGTTGGAACAGCGAGCGTTGCTATGGTTGCTCATTCATTCCGAGTTCCTGTCTTGATATGTTGTGAAGCGTATAAATTTCATGAAAGGGTTCAACTTGACTCGATTTGCTCTAATGAACTTGGTATGGGTCCCAGCCTCACCCGCTGTTCCATTGGGTTTTTTTTATGCTTATAGCTTTCTTCAGGGATGGCAGCCTGTGTCTTACTAGCTCAGTCATGTGTCTGTACAGGTGATCCAGAAACTATAGCTAAGGTTCCTGGTAGGATGGAAATTAACCACTTGGATGGGTGGGCTAACAGTGATAATCTTCAACTTTTGAATCTGATGTAAGTATCATTATGTCAGAGATGATATATTCAGTTTTTGCTAACCAGTCAAGTTCTTATTGCTTACTTCTTATTTTCAACCCTTACAGTTACGATGCAACACCTTCAGATTATGTATCAATGATAATTACAGATTATGGCATGGTAAGTAATCAACGGTTTTGTTTATATCATTTCCTTCCCTATATGGTTGCTGATGTAATTAGCTAAACGAGCATCTAGTATAACTTGGAGTTAATCTCAATATATGCAGATCCCTCCGACAAGTGTTCCTGTAATAGTTCGCGAGTATCGCAGAGAATATTTATGGACATGAAAGGAACACAACTAAAATCTGCAAAGATCTGATAGTTGCCTCAAGAAAAGCAAAGGGACATGGGTTCTGACTACACTATGCACAAGTTTTTCGTCCCATCCTGCTACGTGCGTCTCAAAGATATAGATAGGGACATGGGTTCTGACTACCTTTGCGTAACATCTGTTAATTTCTCTTTGGTTCGTTTTTGTGATAATGATTTTGAGTTATGTGCCTCAGGTTTTGGGTTCTCTATTTTTAGCTGACCCCATGAAGAGTGCGATTTCTCCGCCTCTCAGGGCAATTTTTGGAATGTAATCTCTCGATGGCAACAGATTTGTGAAATTGTGATGTTGATTTTCTTATGAATAACAAATTCGTTAAGTGAGTCACCTTCTTCCTCTCCATCATGTTTCTGTCTGGTGTAGATTTAATTCTTATTTTGTGAGCGAATAACATGGTTTTGTTATTACTCTAGTAGGATGCTTGATCTTTATGTTTCTGATAGAAAATGAGGAACTTGATATACTTGTCCAGTAAATCTACTAGACAAGGTTCATTTAAAGATGTTCTTCACTTTGAATAATGTCATTTTTTGATTAACAAACGCAATTGATTTAGGACATAACACTATTGGTGTTACCCCCTTGCAATGCTTATGAGAGTAGGGGTTTCAAAAAGAAGAAAATGACTACTTTTCTTGAGGAAATAGAAGCCCTAGAAATTACGATGTGACATTCAATTCCAAACTAGAAAAATGGTGAAATTAGTGTCAAGGATAGGACAGAAGACAATCAGTTGCATCGTAGAAAATGAACTTTAGATTCGTTCTTTGAAAGGCTATTAGACAAAGAAATTAAAAAAAAAAATCATTAGTGGACACAAAACAATCACTATCACATCTTTGTTAATGATGGAATTACTTTGGCTAATACGTTTTAAAATATTCCCCCCCTTGATCCGTACGACGATGAGAATCCAAAGTAATTCCCGCGAGAGCCTGTACGAGTAAAACAAGAAGATTTTAATATTGCATTAAAAAGTTTGCCGTAATTAGTAAGCAAGTTAATTAATTACTCCATATGCTCGACACGATCTCCTAATAACAAATGGTCATGCTTTTATATTTTGATTTTTGAGCAGATAAATATAAAAATATCATTTTTCTCCCCTTGAATTTCAACATTCCAATTTTATAACAAAGTATAAATTGATAACCGAGTGTAGGGATTGTTTTTATATACTCCATATATATTTGGTTGAGAAAAACAGTGGAATAATAGTCCATACATCACAGTCGCTATTTATATTTTAATATCATAATTTCTACTTCTAGAATATTAAAAGAAAGGATAATAATTTGTTATGACACATTTGAAATTATAAAATTAATTCCAAAATTTTTATAATCATACGAATATGATGACTTATTTTAAAACTCAATGTTAGATCAAATTAAATCACTTGAATGAGTGAAAGTCAATGTTTTTCAAGTAAAATTGACCAATAATGGATAATGCAACTGTTTTTCCAGAAAGAAATGAGTTAAAGTCACCAATTCCCAATGCCTCGACACCGTGGCATTCTTAGGCAGCATATTCCCATTAGCACGCCAAATTCTTCTCTATTTATTTATAAATAAAACCCTTGGATCCCTTCCTATTTACTCCTTCACCCACCCCCCTCTAAGCCAACTCATAATAGAACTAATAATACTTCCTCCTTTCATTTTTAAATGTCATCTTTACTATAAATAATTAATTCATAATACTTGTCATTTCATATAATTAATGCCTAAATTACAATATTATACCCTTGATATTTAATTGGCCTTGAAAATAAATATTTGACCAACATAGGAAAACTAAGTAAATAATTTATGTTCATTAGTCAAATTAATTAATTAAAATAAATTAATTCATATTCATTGTTTGAAAACTTGACTCCCAAAAAAATTAATCAAAGATAAAATAATAAACTTACATAATTTCTTAATACTCATAAAATTTAAAATAATAACATATAAATAAAAACGAAACCAAGCTAAACTCTCAAAAAGCAAAACATCACTTTTGATACCTTAGGCCTAAGCCAATTCTTAACGGTGCCCTTAACTATTTATGATTGGAGGGCAATTGCGTCACTACAACGCGAAACACACTTTGGAGCTATCAATTTCCGGAAAAGACCCCTGTTAACGGTTATAAGTACCGGGCGAGGAAGGTCGAAATGGTAAAACCACATAGCCGAATCACTGTCTGGCGTGGGATCAGTACATAAATAGATAAAAAAACAAAAGTAGTGAGGTAATTGTGAAAAAGCGAGGGAGCCGGAGGAGCCTCTTGTAAATTGGGAAATTCTCCGGCGAGGGTTTCAAATTCCGGTATCAGATTAACGGTTTTGCTATTTCTTGATTTTCCTATCATTCTTCTTGCCGAAGGTTGCAAATCTGTGATTTCTGAATTTCTTGAGTTCTTGGAATCTTTCAGATGTCTACGCCGCCGAGGAAATCTTGGACCGGGTGGTCGCTGTCACCAAGAACCGAACCTGTTGACAAGGGCAAAGGCATCGCCTTCACGGGTACTGCTCATAAAAGTTTGACGAGCCAAGATTACGGAAATATGGATCAAGAAGCGCTAATTGAGAAGGTCTCCAAGCTCGAAAATGAGGTTAGGAAACTTAAGTATCTGTTGTTATTTGGAAACTTGTGGGTTAAGTTTAGTAACAATAATATTAGTAACCCAACTTTGCACTTTTATAAGCCTATTGTTTCCACCCCTAATTGGATAATTACAAATTTAATTTACACTCATATGTGAAGCTGATGTAAAATAGGAAATCCACGTTAGATGTAGGATTTCTGATCTTGGGGCTCTTCTTTTGTGTGTCAATTTGTCAAGTTAAGTAGTGATTTTCTATTTATAACTTTTGTACTTATAAAGAGAGAGCTTTGTAGTAATGTTAATGTTGTTTATCAACCTATTATTGCCCTCACCTTATTTCCTCACTTGTGGGATTACACTAAGTGTGTTGTTGTTCTATTGCGCTCACATTATTGATGCTTTAATGTTTTTGGATTATTATGTATCGTTTGATGTTATGTTTGTGAATGGAAAATCTCATTTTAGGCTGTGTTTGTTTTCCATTTTACCCTAACTTGCCTGCACCCCTCAATCCGCACAACCTGCTAAAAGGAGAATAAATTAAGAAGCTGTGGTTGGGCCATAGACAAAAGATAGAAAGTGCAAATGCTCACAATAATATGCCGAAGCCACTTGCAGGGTAGAAAGAAGAGTTATTGCTTCTTTTTTTTTGTTTGGGGTTTTATGTTATTTTTTCTCAATATATCAGCTTCACAGTTGGTATACTTACAGTGGGCGTTCAATCATGTCGACAAAGTTGTTTACTGCAATGCTGCTTTATTTCTTCTGCAGCTTTTTGACTACCAATACAATATGGGTCTTCTCCTGCTTGAGAAGAAGGAATGGTCTTCTAAGTTTGAAGAAATCAAGCAAGCCTTAGAAGAATTAAATGAGGCCTATAGAAGGGAACAAGCAGCTCATTTAATTGCTATATCTGAAGTGGAGAAACGGGAAGAGAATTTAAGGAAGGCGCTTGGAGTCGAGAAGCAATTTGCGCGAGAGGTACAAGTTCTACTTCTTTACTAAGCATTCATAGGTTTTAACAGTCATTGTTCTTCGAAGAAATCGGCAACTCATGCCCGATCTTTCAGATCCATTTTCCAGTTCAGAAAAATAAATTGGTGACTCTAACTTGATTACTTACTGTGTTTATTGCTCGTACATTTCATCAGGAAAGCCAAAACCTGTTTCCTTTAGACAAGTAGGTATATCATTCATGATGCATTTCATCCTATGTGCTATTTAGAACGTCGCCAGTACTTGTTTCTAAGGACTAAGTAATCAGTGATTTAGTAGTATAGGGTATTAACACAACAACAATTTATAGCATGCGTTATAATTTACAATTTCAGGATAATAATAATAATGATACTATTATTATTATTATTATCATTATTATTATACTAACAACGTACAGTTTTTGAGACCATGTAATTATTGGCAGACATATTCTGCACTTCTGCTAAGAGCTATCAGATGTTTATATGGGATGTTATCTCACAATTCTGGCACCTGTTATATCAATTTTTATTTTAACCTATAATGATTTTAGTGCATATAAATCCATGCTGGTATTTCTTTAAAGTAACAAAAATTATAACAGTCCAGATTGACTTGTATGCTTGGCTTCTAGTTGTAGTGGCTGGTTTTATTGATAACATGCATTTTATATGTTGAACTTGCGCAAAATTCCGGCTTTCATTTCCTTATAAATTACAATTTTTTAATGAATTATTTAAATGGCTTCCTCCATGTTATTCTTAGATAATAGCTATCTAGTAAGGTTCTGACTATTAGTTTTGGTGACTAATGTGATGACGCGCAACATCATCATGTCACTTAGGTGCCATGTGGCATAAAGTTGTCAATGTGGAAGGCTTACATAGGAAGAAGTCGAGATATATGGAGATCTCCCTTAGAATTCCATGGATTTGCATGGAGGGTATGTGCACTAACAACTATAATTGTTGGTTTGGTGCAGCTAGAGAAAGAGTTGCGTGAGATGCGCTCGGAGTATGCGGAGACCAAATATACCGCTGATTCAAAATTGGCTGAGGCAAATGCACTGGCTACTAGTGTTGAAGAGAAATCATTAGAGGTAGAAGCAAAGTTGCGTGCAGCTGATGCCAAGCTTGCTGAGGTGAGCAGAAAGAGCTCTGAAATTGAGAGGAAACTTAATGCAGTCTATGCCCAAGAAAATGCACTTCGAAGAGAACGGTCATCTTTCAATGCAGAGTATGCTATTGGCTATCTATGAGACTTTCTTATCCCATATTTCACCTCTAATTTGTTCCCATTTAAATTCACAGTTGCTTGATAGTGACGCTCTTTTCTCTTGTTGTGTCAGGTGTGAAGCTTATGAGACTAATTTATCCAGACAAAGAGAGGACTTACAAGAATGGGAAAGAAAACTACAGGCAGCAGAGGAGAAGTTGGCTGATGGCCGAAGATTGCTTAACCAAAGAGAGCAACGAGCCAATGACACTGATAGAATTTTGAGGCAAAAGCAGAATGACCTTGAAGATGAGCAGAGGAAAATTGTCACCGCTAACTCAGTTTTGAGGAAGAAAGAAGATGATATGAGCAGCCAGATAGAAGATCTTACTCACAAGGAGAAGGCTAGTTTCCTTGAATTCTTCACGTGCCTAGCTGCAAAAGTGTAGTATGATATTTACCTTACAAGTTTTCCACTTGATACAGGAACTTGAAGATGCAAGAAAGAGTCTGGAGATAAAAGAGAGGGAGTTGCTCGATCTACAGGAGAAACTGAATATTAAAGAGAGAGTGAGTTCCTTTGTCCTTTCCTTTTCTGGGTTTGTCTAGTATGGATGGTTGAAAGTTAAGGCATTATTGATGAAGGTGGCCTCTGTTATCTTGAGTTCACTTTTGTCTGGCAATTATTTATTACGACGAAGCCATCAATCCTAGAAATTTTATCAGTAATTATCTTTTTTTTTTCTTGAAATTTTTGGAGGGAGGAAATTTAGCAAATTGTTTTTGTTGAAAATTTTCCTTTGAACCTGTTCCAATTCTTTGAGTTACCCTTTAAAAGCTTCCTCTGCCTTACGTTTTCTGTGGTTCAGTTTTCTAGTTTTCCTCCATCTTCCACCCTCCGAGTCTTTTGAGGAAGAGAGTAACTTGAAAAAGAAAAGTCAAGTATCTAAGATACCATTAAAGTTTGACATTTACCTTAAGACTTGTCCTTTCTAATTGTAAACAGGATGGTATTCAAAATCTAATGGATGAACAGCGAAGTGTCCTGCATTCCAAGGAAGAGGAATTTGAATTGGAACTGAGGCAGAGGCGGGCATCATTGGATGAGGAACTGAAAGGTAAGGTGCTTGAACTGGAGAAAAAGGAAGCTGAAGTTAATCACATGGAAGAGAAGATTAAGAAACGAGAACAGGCCGTCGAAAAGAAAATGGAAAAAGTAAAGGAGAAGGAGAAGGATCATGAGTTGAAGTTAAAAGCACTGAAGGAAAAGGAGAAATCTTTGAAAAATGAGGAAAAGTTTTTGGGAACTGAAAGGAAGCAACTAGATTCTGAGAAGGAGAATTTGCTAGCTCTGAAGGCTGAGCTTGAGAATGTAAGAGCTGAGCTTGAAAAGCAACAGATCAAGATTAGTGAGGATACAGAACAACTTAAAATAATTGAAGATGAGAGAATGGAATATGCTCGCCTACAATCGGAACTGAAGCAGGAGATAGACAAGTGTAGACTCCTCCGAGAAGATCTATTGAAGGAAGCTGAAGATTTGAAGCAGGAAAAAGAAAGGTTTGAGAGAGAATGGGAAGAACTAGATGAGAAAAGATCTGAGATCAAGATAAACTTGCAGGAACTTAATGAACAGAGTGCGAATTTCAAAAAACTGAAGTGCACTGAAGAGGAAAGGATAAGCAAGGAGAAGCTGGAAACAGAAAATTATGTCCAGAGGGAGTTGGAAGCCCTTAGAGTGGCAAGAGAAGCATTTGAAGCTACCATGGATCATGACAAGTCAATATTAGCTGAGGAAACTCAAAGTGAGAAAAGCCAAATGCTTCATGCTTATGAACAGCAGAAAAGGGAACTTGAAAGTGATATGCAGAGGAAGCAGGAGGAAATGGAGTCTGCACTGCATGTACAAGAGAAACTCTTTGAGGAAGAGAGGCAGAAGGAGCTCAGCAATATTGAATATTTAAAGGAAATCACCCATAGAGAAATGGAAGAGATGAAATTAGAAAGAGTCAGTCTGGAGAAAGAAACACAGGAAATTTCTGCTAACAAGGGGATTCTTGAAGTACAACAGTTGGAAATGAAAAAGGATATTGATGTGCTTGTTGGCTTAAGCAGGAAGTTGAAGGATCAGAGGTTAGCTTACATTAAGGAAAGGGACAGGTTTATTGATTTTGTCAAGCAGCAGAAGAGCTGCAGCTCTTGTGGAGAAGGAATTCATGTAATTGAGTTTTATGACCTTGAAGCTCTAGCTGAAGCAGAGACTTTTGAGGCTCCTCCTCTGCCAAGTGTTGCACAGGAATATTTGAAGGATGGTCTACAAGGATCTCCGGGAAGGGCTAGTGATGAGCTGTCCCCTGGAGCTCTTAATACAGGATCCATGGTTTCTGCTGGAACCATGTCCTGGCTTCGAAAATGTACATCCAAGATTCTCAAATTCTCACCAAGCAAAAACATTGGAAATGCTGCTTCTGATTGTCTGATTGATGAATCTTCTCTGTCACAGAAGTGTGCAGGCATATCACCAAATAAACAATCAAACAAAGGAAATCCAATGGATCTGTCTGTTTCCATGAATGTTCTTGATGATCAGAGGGTTCAACAGGATGATGGCGTTAGAGAGGTCAAAGTTGGCCAAGACAATGTAGAAGACTCTCATCATTCAGACATGAAAGCTGGCCAGCGCAGAACTGTCAAGAAAGGGCGTGGTAGAAGTAGTAAAACAGAAAAAGCTGCAAATACAAGGACAGTTCTTGGAAAAATTCCTAAAGAGGGTGAGAATATCACCAATGGAAGTTTGGAGACTTCAGATAATATGAACGAGGAGAGCCAGAGAGGATCTGGTCTTTTGGGTGGAGCACCGAGAAATGCCAGAAAGCGTAGTCATACATCACAGGGAACAGCTAGTGAGATTGATGGCAATAATAGTGAAGGACAGTCGGATAGTGTAGCCAGCATTCGCGGGAAGAGGAGACAACAGGCTGCCCCTAGTGTGCAGGCTCATGCCGAAAGAAGATACAATCTGCGCCGACCTAGAAGGTACGTTGTTTGAATGCCTTCTTAATAATGCATAGACTTGTTCTACCCACACACCTAAAAAGATTTGCAATGTGAAGTAGGACCTTAGGACATTGCAGAACTTCTTGAGAATCACATGGAAAATTTTCATCCCTCCACCCCCCTCGAAATATATATATATGTTCACCAAGCATTATGAGCCACTGTTATTCACATGCTCAAGAGACAATTTTATTTAGGATAATTCATGGTATTTGACTTGCACATTCTTTTGTTCTCAGTGCTGCACCAGCAACATCCAATGGATCTTTGCCAGACCCAGTCTCAGAATCTCAGGAAGAGAATCGGAACTCTAAAGCTTCCCTGCAAACTCCTCAGGTGAACAACAGTGAAGATGTAAAAGATAGAAATTTCGTCATTGGTCATCCCACGGTAGCTGAGAGCCCTGTTAGTACTCTTTTCCATCTGTTATACACAATTTCATAAACATACTCAAACTTGTTGGAATATGTTTCAGAAGTTCTTTATACTTGAGCTACTTTTGTGTGGTATGCACATATTTTGTTCTCTTTTATTCCTTGGAACACCTCGTTCCACTGGATTTTACTACAGTTTTCTTTTGAAAAGGTAAAAAATATTATTTACAAAAGCAGCATTAAGTGCTGCAACCCTCTGCAGAGGGTGAGCAAATTCGTACGACAATTTCATGTTTGAAAAACTAGTGTAGCAGCATTAGGTGGTGCTGTTATAGACTGGTAGTTTCATCAATGTGATATATGTTTTTTTGTAACCAGCTGTTAATTAACATTTATTATATTTCTCTTGCCAGTTGAATGATGCAGTGGACAATCAGGAAAGCAGTGCTAACATGGCAAATGAGCTGTTGGATGATACAGGTTTGAGTGAAGAGGTGAATGAAACACCAAAACGACCTTCAGCTTACAGAGATGAGGAAGGGTCTGATGACAGTGATGATGAGGAGGAAGAGATAGAACATCCCGGTGAAGTCTCTGTAGGGAAGAAGATTTGGACTTTCATCACGACATAGTGGAGACCTAAATAACTGTAGTTTGTGGTCGTGCATTGGAGGTAGCTCTAGGAATCTTGATTGGTATTTTGTTTCTCTTGCTACTTGTAGAGTAATTTGATGATTTTAGAGTAATGTGCAGTGGTGTGTATCCTTAAAGTTTAGTCAACAGAAATCAGTTTAGGGTCGGAAATTTGATTGTTCATATAATGTTGGTCCAACTCTGGGTGCATGCATATTGGTTTAACAATTTTTAGTATCCCTATGCTTGCTGTCCCTAAGTTGACCATTGCAGCTGTAACACTAGAGTGTGCTTCTCTCCTGTATCTACACCATTGAAAGTTTAACCACTAAATAGGTGGATAATCTTCTTCAATCTATTTGATTTTGATCCTCCTTGTAGGTGAAATTGTGGACGACTGTGTAATTAGACTTGCGTACATATCTGAGATGCTATTTTCTATGTTTTGTTACTAGAGAAATGCTTTCCATGGTAAGAAGAAAAATGGCTTCTCACTTGTGGTTAGATTCGTTACCACTATCTTAACTTTTAATTTCATTACATTTTCTCTTCAATTTTCAAAAAATAAATAAGTTTTTATCGAACACACTGATTTGCAAATAGTAAACACCAGTTTAATTTGGAGAAAAAAAAACATCAATATTTTAATGAAGCAAACACCAAACACACGAGAATCTACAAAGTGGGGGCAAAGAGGCCTGTATTATAGGGATCTGAGTTATATGTTCAACAGGAAATTCTGCGCCAGACACTTCTCTTCGACTATATTAACTACTTGTATTATATTTATTTACAAACAACTACACTTCAGCTAAATTAACTATTTGTACTACTATATTCATCTCCAAAAACTTCCTGAGTTCCCACATAATGGGTATCTAGGGAGGCAAGCTAATAAGGCCTAAGCCATGTTAATCAACTACAGTTTGCCACTATGTACATTTCATGTTTAACATATATACTATGATCTTGAGCAGGATTTATGGCAATCTTCACAAAAACTTTGCCACCAGCTGGTGAGATTGTGCATCAGATCAACGTTGTCAATTACAGAACTGGCTGTACACTTGCGATGAATTTACACTTGAACAATCATGTCAATGTAATTTCATGTAGTCGCTAACCCCTTTCACCTCTCTGAAGCAATGGATTCCTTCTTGCTACATGCTTTTTAATGTCCCTGCATCATATTTGATGAAAGTGGAGTTACATCAATTGTGAAGCAAAAACATTGAGCAAAAGTTCAGGACATTAAACATACTTGCAACGGGGAACTAGGCAACTGATATCTTGACATGTCTGTGAATGCCAATGCAGTAAGGACCAGATTTTGCGACAAAGTGCGCATCCCCCTGGAACTCTAACACTGCACCGGCTTGCATGTTGAAAAAGTTTCCTCATTTTGAGGCATCCTGAGTACGAGCAGGGATTACTTGGGGTTGCACGGCATTGTGATGCATGCACCAGTATATCCATTAATTTGACCTGCAACAGCAAATATCTTGTTAGATGAACGGAGCAATGCTGAATAGAACTATCAACAAACTAAGAACGTTATAGGTATATAACAGTTGAGACCAGCACTTTATCCCAACACTCAAGATTCAGAACATATTGCGTTAGTAGACCCTTCAATAAAAAAAAAAGTTTCGACGAGTAGACACTCTACACCTGAAACACTGATAACTAATATAACTGACATGCCCAGTTCTCTATGTGATCTTACAAATAAGAGATATAGCAATGCACACCATCAATGGTCTCTGACCCTCGAATTGCTCCTTTCCGAAGCCAGAGTCAGTTTTAGACAGGTGAATGTTCTTGTTGAGATGATACAATATCATCATTGAGGAATGCTTGGCACGACGGAGTGAATCAAATTGATAGTGATTTTTCTCGCAGAAGCTTAAAAAAGAATGCCTATTCTCGAAAAAATCATTTTCAATAATGGCATCTTGGTCCTCAGTGCTAGCAGGTATATCGTCCACCACAACCTACAAGGTATTCACCATACCATCCAATAAAAAAAAGGGTAAGTAATCCAAAATTTGTGAACCAACAACTTCTTATTCTCTAACTCCCATTCTATTCATTTATATCGTGTATTACTCCTCTCTTTCCCGTCATGTCTCAGACCCATCTCACAGCTGGTAAAGAACTTTTTTAAGGCAAAAGAGAGTTCACCTCAGAAAGTAAATGCTCTTCTCCACTACTGGAAGTGTGTGTTTTCTGCTCACTAAGGTTATCCTTCAACGCGAGACACCTGCAATAAGAAAAAAATAAAATTTCATATTACGGAACATATTGGATATTCCTATTATGATTCTCGCAGAAGTAGCCACCATTTCTACACATCAGAAACAAATTCACTATTACGTCTTTCTACACATTGATATTACAAAACAGATTGAATATTACTATTATGATTCTCATGGAAGTAACAACCAGTCTGCACCAAAGATATCTATTATTGACTGCAGAAAGGGTGCACGGAGCTGAAAGGGCTCATGTTGTTTAAAAGGAGGTGCAGGGGACATAGCAGCAGTGTGGAGAATTTTTTATGACTTAATATCCATAAATGGAAGAAAACGATGAAGTTTTAACTTCCTCTCTAGTTGTCCAAAGCAGCATAACATGAGTAATATATTATACCATTAGGATGATGTAAAATATCAATCAGCTCCTCTCCTTCCCAAATCAAATATAGTTCAAAAGAAAATTCTTCGAGGAATAAAAAGGAGAAACTAAAGAGGTGGAACTATCACCTCGCACATATATGAAAGTTTCTGCACTGCTTACAAGACCATCGACCTTCTGATAATATTGCTTGTTGGCAGTTTGTGCACACAACATGCAAGTTTACAATGATGAAATCTTCTTTCACGGGTAAGATTGTTTGCCCCAGCTGTCAATTCAAAGAATTAGAAAGAATTAATTTATAATTCATTCACACTATTGGAAAACATTTGAGTTCTTTGGGATAAACACACGCACATGCAGAGAGATACAAACACACACTCGCTCAGACATGTAAAAAAATATTTGTCTTAGCATGTCTCATCAATAATCCAGACAAAGAGATCAGTTTTATTAACAGCAGAGTTCATAGCTTCTCATTTGCTGATAATGACACCATTCATTCTGGATATTATAAATTGTTTTTTCTATTACTGCAAAATGGTAAGATGCTCATTAGATGTTGCAACCATTTTAGATGATATTTAAGGTTTATCTAATCCTCCATCCCATTATACCTCTTTTTTTCAAAAAAATCTAAAAAGAAGAAAGTTCATTGAACATCCATGAAAAGAAGGAAGTTCATAAAACCTCCATGTACTCCCCTCCTTTCTTTGCATATTCCTAATTGTTCATATCTTCTTTTTGTAGTTTTACACAACAATAAGAATTATGTGACAGATCCACTTTTACTCTCACACCTACTCCAACTAAGGACATAACTCAGAGCAAACAACAAAAGAAAGATCCTTCAGTTGAAGTATGCAAACTGCGGACATAATGAAGCCATACCTTTTGCATCACTAGAATATCTTTAGTTGCATCTGCAGTAAGATTGTCATGTCCAATTGCTTTTAACGTACTCTTTGTCATTAGCTTTTTAACTTTATTCCGTGAATCACCTCTGCTCTCTTTCTCAATATTCCTAACTATATCTTCTGCAGCACCCGACCAATAGTCTCCGTCGAAATATGGCAAATGAGCAGCACTTATTCTGGCACTATTCCTTGTACTCGGCACAAAAAAGTGGTCATATAAATTAGTGTAGTTCACCACGATATCCTCTTCAGAGGCTTTCCTTAACATTGACCTATACCTGCAGCCCAAAATAACATAATACATTCAACTCCATTGAAATACTGCGTTGAGACCAAGAAGTACCCCTGAAACCATTTGGTTAGTATTGAAAGCTCAAAGTTAATATTGTCTAACCAGATTTGAAGAATTTAACGCAACAGATGGAGAAAGGTAATATCATTTACTCAAATTGGAAAAGGTGACTCCCTGTAGGACTGAGACTAGGCACAAGAGAAATTGACAGCTCCCGACAAAGCACTATTCTGGAAGGGGTTTGTGGAGTTGGAAAATGGTCATAGCAGACAAAATACTCAAAAGGAGAATTGGTTAACTCAACAGGTCACTAACTTTCTACAGGACCACTTCTGTAAAGTCATCAAGATTAGGTGGATTCATGTGAAAATTTGGTTCTGCAGGAGATTGGGACAAACTAAAAACAAAGAGGATAAAGTGACAAAGCATAGCAATCATACCTTCATGCCCTGATGTGGACGGTTTGGAGGTAGTGGATCAGAAGAATTTGAAGGAATCCGAAGAATTCTTTTTATATTTAGAAAGATTGGTTAAATTTTGTACATTTTTGAGTTGACAGAACCTTCCTACAAATATAAATATGATGATCTTCCAGAATAGAAGGGGATCTTCAGAAGTCTTACGATGAATTTGACTGGCAGGCTAGATGGAAATGAGAAGGAATATCATTAGCTTTTTATTTAGTACTAATTGGTGAACTGACAGAATTCATAAGCATTCAGCAGGCTCTGGAGGAATTTCAGAAGGACAGAGAATTTAGGAATCTGAGATTTTGACAAATTAGAAGTTCATGAATGGAGGGATTTTATATTAATAAAAAAAATCTCAGACTTTCTGAACTGTCGAAGCAAAAACTTTGTTTCTGAGTAGGCAAACTTCATGGTGTGATTTACTTTTGAAGTCTTGAAAGCAGAAAACTAATAATATGTGAGAACTTGTTCCCTTTTTGCTATCAAAATTACAAAAGAAAAATTGCCCATTTCTCCATGTATATCTATGAAAAAACTAAAACATGATTATATATCTAACACGAGAAAAGGGGGCAGGAAGGATGAGGAAGGGAAAAAGGAGCGCAATAGGAAGACACATACCATAACCGGAGCTTCTCTGGTTTTGGTGTTTTCTGAGATTCAGGATGGCAATACAAGATGTAGTCTTCACCTTTTACAGGGGGGCAAGCCCATAAATAGCAGGTTGTAAAACCTCGTTTCTTGCAGTAATCCATGTACCCAATCTGATGTGATAACCAAGAAAAAGCAAAGGTTTCGTTAATCTAGTGATTCAACAGATAAAACTAAAATCTATATTTAAATATAAAAAGGAGAGTATTTTGCACTTACCAGTATTTCATGGTATACAAAAGTTCGCAGAGCTTCCCCTTTCACAGTTTCTATATCAGGTTTAAAGTACTTGATAGAATCGAGATATGATATATAGACGCAATGTCTATTCGGAGGGGCACATTCTGATCCAAACTCTTGGACATACATTCCAAAGAGGCAAACATCTACTCCTCCAATTTTCTGGAATAATAGAATCACCTTTTTGGACATTATGTCAGATTCAGCTCAAAAGCATATATAGGTATTTTCAGAAGACATGAACAAAAGAAAGGGTGTGGACCACAAAATGTTAAGCAATTTCATTTAGTACTCCACAAAATCATAAACAAGCAAGTGTTGTCAAAAATATCAAGCTAAGATCGAACTTCATGATACAATAAAGCTAAAGTTTGGATTGAGATTATAGCTTTAGTAAGGGAATCTTGCATTTTTAAGTCACAAGAAAGAATGCCAAAAGTTCAATTTTCTCACCTTTGATTTGTACTGGAACTCTGGAGGATAACCTTCATTGTGACAAAGATCCAAAAATGGCTGCTTTACTTTCAAATTTCTGTTAACAGACAATACCACTCTGACAATTAGATCTGCTGCACCAGGTACCTGCTCAAATTTAAATATTAGAAAAGTGTTTGTTATGTGGGTGACCCTAACCATAGTGAAAGTTTGTCGGGAACAACTACATTCAACCTATTTTAGTAGCTTACCTCATCAGCATCCTGTCCTGACAATTTTGCTCTCTCATTTCTTTCTAGGTTGAGGCGCCTGAACAGTCTCTGCTCAATGTGATCACTAAGCATAGTTCTTGGAAGATCTTGAGCTCCGATAGAAACTGGTAAAGGCACATGCTCTCCTGCTTCTATCTCCTTTAAACAACAAAATGGACATATGTACTTCGCTTGTCCTTCTAAATCTTTTTTAGCATTATAGAGAGCACAAATTTGATGTTGCCAGCATTCACACTTATCACATTGTACCCACTACAGATATCCCAATGAGATAAATTTAGCAACAACAGAAAAAATAAGTACCAACACGTGAAACAGAAAGTCATACTAAACTCACCGATTCTTCATTTTGATCATTATTTTTTGCCTTTTGAAACTTATTTTTGCTAATTGATAGTCCTTGGGATGAGACATCATCGCCACACGACTTCCTGAAACATTTTGTACAAAAGCAGTGCCGTCCACCAGCTTCGTCCACAGCCCAATAATAAACCAAGTTGCGCTTGATACACTTACAACATGATGAACAATATACAGGTCTTGGGACAAAAACAAGCCTATCGGTGCCACATAATTGGCAGACATTCTCAGAGATAGGAAGTACTGTCATATTTCCAGTTGATCCCTGCAAAAAATGCAACGGAAAACTAGTTGTCAAGCTAATTAACAAATTGACGAGCCAACATTAGGATATAGAGAGCCTCCATTGAAATACCACATGCACAAAAATAAGAAAATAAAACAACTTCCCCTCAGTCTCAAGCAAGTTGGTCGCAGTTATATTAATCCTCTCTTACCATTTTACTCAATTTAACCTCATCGCCGATATCATATAAAATAGAAATAATAATAGAAATAAGCATAAAAAGTACTTTAGAATTTCTACTAACGTATAAATCTCTAAAAGGCGTAACAACTCCTAGAAAAGTATAAATACGTACGGTAAAAGTGCTAACTTGACAAAAACAAATTCTCAACTAATAGGCATCTCTTATAACTCCCTTCGCCTGTGTGAGCTTGCTCATATTTCCAGTCCTAAGTCCGAAAAAAGAAGAAGGTTGTGGTAGGTTGACAACCAATGTAAAACTAGCCATGAAGGATCCTCACATACAAAAAATAAAATAATAAAGATAAATATAAACAAAAGAATAACCAAAAATAAAGAAGACAGGAAAAGAATTGAGGAGATTAGCACAAATACCTTTATCCTAATGCATGTACTTCAGTAAGTTTCAAATAACTAATTATATTTCTGCAAGCTCCACAATGTGTGCAATCTTTTAGATCCCCTCCCCCCCACCCCCTACCCCAACTGACCAAAATGGAAGAAAGGTCCCTTTTTCTAATTCTTTTTTTTCTGCAAGGATATTTGCCTTGCTAAGGAGGACTTCTCCATGAATTTAATAGGACAGTAACCAATACTGGAAATGCTAAGAAATGTCTTTAAGTTGTGCTTCTTTTACTTAAGCTATCTCTACAGTATGTGCTAATGCAAGTGCAAAAACTTATAGTTCGAGAAGGTTTGTGAACTCATTTATGCATAAATGTGAGACACTTCTTTACATATCTGTGCGACTTCTAATTCATTGTTGATACCTTATACCAGAACAATAAGAGTGATGACCATAAAAGAGAACAAGAAATTATACATAAATTGTACCACTAAAATATTATCACAAAATAAACAAGTTGAAGAAAATTTTACCCAGCAGTCAGACCAGCTCAAACAATAATCGATCAAATTCTTCTGAATTTTGTTACTCTTTAAGTCTTCTTTAGTTTTGATATGAGAAAAATACTGAACATATATGAATTCTATGTTATATTTCAAACCTGATTATATTGACTGAGATTGTGGATATGATCCTTCAACTGCTCAATGGTGAAATAGTCCGTCAATGAAATACCCAGCCTCTTTGGATCTTCTGATCTCATTTCCATCTGATAATCAGCTTTTGGTTCAGTTAAATCGCTCCTTGCAGATGAAGTGGTCTGGTCATACTTAGATGCACTTTGTAACTCCTGTTGTTGATCATCAGTAGGCTCTATAGGAAGAAAAGACAACCTTTCTAAGCTCATCTGGGAAGAACTGTCAATCTCATTATAATCTGTTCCACTACTGCATGTATGCACTGTCTTCTGCAGTCCACAATCATTAGTGAGCTCTGTAGAGGAAAAAGAACCATTTGCAACATGCAAGATGTCGATGTTGGCAAGATTGCAAGATTCACCAGCTGTATTCTGGTCCTCCACACAGCTGGCAATTTCGTTACTGATCTCTGTTTTATTCTTCTTGCTGCAAATAGGACTTTCAAAGAACTGCCCTAATGATAAATGTCCAGCAGCAGGGGACTGCTGATTGCCAGAATCAGCATTGGAAGACCCACATTGAAGCACAGGGAGATTTTCCACCCTCTTCCGCTTTGATGGTGGCAAAGCAGCTTCATTGATAGAAGATCTAAAGCCACTACATTCCTCATTATGGAGAATCGCTACCATATTTTTGTCTGACTCCTTAACATCTGTAGGATGCAGCTCTCTGACAGGCTTGCACATCCCACAGCCAGCATATTGACAGTTTTGAAAATGAGATATCAGTGCTGAGTTCCAATCACACCAACATCTCTTTCCATTGCATACAGTTAAATGCAAGTAATTCATAAAAGGAATTCGAATTCTCCCAGCATCTACTACTCCACTATTGTAATTGATGTATAAAGCAAGAATATCATGTAAAGACAAATTATCTGAATTTGAAAGGTTTGCAGATCCAATTGGATGAACATCACAGTCAGACCTATTTGAAGAACCAGTATGAAGTTGATGAAGATCACGTTGCTGAATACTAGGTAACTGCTCTGGGAAAGGCTGGAATACACTGGGTAAACTCGATCTTTGTCTTGATACATTATTCATAGTAGCATCTTGCTCCACCAAATACCCATATGATCTTGAATTAGGCAGCTGATAAGACATTGCAGTTGACAAAGTGTAGTCTTTAGAAAACCAATTAACTTCCGATTCTGAAGGCCAACGATTCAGATGAGACGAATCTACACTTTGTCCATATAATGCTGGAACGTTGTCATGATAAATATTCTGATTAGTCTCCAGGTATCTTCCACAGTTTCTGAGATTGAATTCAACTGACCAAATCAAGCAAAAAAAGCAAGTATAATAAGTGACTACACACAAAAAAAAAAGTAGTAGTAAAAGTCGTGGAGAATGGAAGTACATTTAAGAACTAAAACATTACAAAAGTTCATAAGAAATAGAAATTACCTTCATCGGAATACTGCGGCTTAATTAGACTTTTTGATACTGACTCGGAGATACTTAGAAAACCGTTATCTGAATATGTTAGTCCATCTTCATAGGGTTCCTTATTGGCATTCCATTCTCCTTCGGAACATACAGTAACAGATGAGAATGGCTCAGGAGAATCAACAATCTCTTTGGAAATATATGACACACCGGCCGAGGAAAGTACTTCTCCCAATTCACGTGGCTTATTAGCTGATAATGCTGTATCAAAAGTAATACCTTTAGAATTTCAAATTGCAACGCATTAAATGTCACACGTAAATGAGAGAGAGAGAGAAGAAAACAGAAAAGATAGATCCATGTGAGGGTGCAAAGCTACTTGCCACTTTCAAAGCTACAAAAATTGTCAAAAACCACCTGTTTGGAGTAAGCTGTCAGTCAAACAAGAAGCCGTTAAGTGATCATGATGTACAGATTGCAAATTTGAACTGCAACAAAGTGCCTCATGCTGCCATGCTTGTGGATTATATGCTTCTTGCTGGAATAAGTTTTGATATTCATGTGAAGGTATCTCTCCCACATGATCCTGCTGTTTTAATTCAAAACAAATGAGCTCAACTCAATGAAGCAGTTTAGACCAAAAATTAAACATTAGTCAACCAACAAAAGCAAACTCTTAGCTGGTGATGAAGAATTCATTCAGAAAGCAATGGACTATTGACAATCCTCGAAAAAAAATCCAATTAAAGAATCACGTGACAAGAGAATTTGACATGTTTCTCGGACTTAAATATAATAACCACCAAAGAAACAGACCTTACAAACTGCATCTACTGATGGCTGACTACTCAAGTCAGGCAAATTGTTGAACATCTGCTTGCCCATGTCCAAATTCCTTTTCCACATATAACTCTTGCTGCAAAGGAAAATAGTTTTTCAAAGTTAAGAAAATTATGCAAGTGTATCATTCACATGATATCATATGTCCAGGTTTTAACAACTTTGTCCATGGAAAAAACAAAAACAAATTTAGAACTTACATTCTATTTCCAATCATTCCATTCACAGGAACCCTTGTTTGATCATTGGTCCACTCAATCTGATTATCATTTTGTTTCTCACGCTGTTGTGAACCTGTGGTATTAAGCTGGAGGAGATCTGATGCCTCCTGGAATAAGTAGGTTCCTCCAGAACTAAATGGTACCCCAACACTGACTCTGTTCAAATTCATCTGGCTTTCTAAACATTCCTCCTACAATGAAAATTGAAAAGCCAACGAAATTAGGAGCTTTCTACACTTACCAGCTGACACAAACGTGTTTATATTACTTGCAGAAGACGCTATGCGAGTTAGAAATTTTTTGTTCAAGTGCCAGCAATGGCAAATTCAAGAAAGAAAAAGATCTTCTCAACAGTTCTGAAAAGCATTAATCCATAAAAATCTTATATGTGTGTGTGTGCCTATCCAAATTATATATATGTCTAGAACCTTTATATCTTTTTACCAGGAGAAAATAATTACACCTTTGAAATTCCCGGGACATCCTATATAGATTTTCATTTGAAGTACTTTCTCTTGTTTAAATGCTCATCCTCTCACTGCTCTGGTAAAGGGGTGGCGCCAACCACGTGAAGTTCTATTCAACAACTATGGTGAGATTACCTTAAACAATCTCCATTGGATAAACATAGACTAATTCCTACACAATGGGAGTAACTACACATAGAACTTACCAATTAACTCGAACGTTCAGTGCAAGTAATTAGTATCCATTATTGATCCATTACACTAAACAACTAATCACCAAGAAAAGTTATTCAAGATAAAGAAATTTTAAAAAGGAATATTCAATAGAATCCTTAAGTCTAAAATTCAGCCCTATTCTATGATTGTCATGCTGATCAACTTGCATGCCACTGCATAATTCAAGGAAGTTTTTCGTATTTAAATTGTAATTCATACCACTCACATGCAAATTAGTAAACCTAATCACAATTCAAGCCATTATCATGTATAAAGCAATTAAGAACGTAAATTCTGTAGGGCAAAAAAAAAAAGTTCATCAAAAACTATGATATCCTAACAAAATATTACAATTCAATTAACAAAATTCGTTCTTTACCATTATAATTCATTCGACGAAGATTAGGGTTTTGGTATAATTAGGGAGACGGCAAGAAAAATAAATTTATAGAGAAAAAGAGAACATACAATTTGATTTCTACGGGGAAAGACAAGTTTGTGTCCGCTTCGGAAAAAAAGGAGGGTAAGAGCGCGGCAAGGATTTGAGGCTGAACCGGATACGAATTTGGGTTGGATTCGGATCTTTCACTTATTTCTAGCCCACTACAATAAGTGTCAGCTTGGGTCAAAGGTCCATTAAATAAGCCCTAAGTTATTCAAATCCTAAATAAAAAAGGATACGCTCATATTTAATACTAGATAACGTGGCCCGTGCATAGCACAGACCCAATAATATAAATGGTATGTTTTGGGGCTAATAACCGAGTTTTTGAAGCGATTGTTTGCGTGGATAAAAGAATAAGTTTTTTTTATCACAAACCTGTACTTTCTTTGACACTATTTAAGGCATAATAAGACTACCCACATACAACATTTTTGAAATATTTTATGTTGTCAATTATCATAATTTATAGTATTTTTACGATAGATTCACTTCAAAACATATTTTATATTGTCAATTATCATGATTTATAGTATTTTTACGCAATTTTTAAATATAAAAATAAAAATAAAAATAAGACAAATAAATTAAAATGGACCAAATATATGTTATTTTTGTTGTCTCAATTTATGTGACACAAATGAAATTTGGAGAGTCAACTAAATTTTCATATTTTTTTTTTAAAATGTTTTAAGTTATTAATTATTGTGATTTATAATATTTTTATGTAACTTTCAAATAACGTACATTACTGGTCACTTTGTCATAATTTATTTGATATGGATAAAATTACAAAATTAACCCTTTAAAATGTCTTTCAGATATTTTAAGTTGTTAATTATTATTATTTATAATACTTTTTTGGTAATTTTAAAATGATATGTGTTATTTTTTCTGTCCCATTATATGTG
This sequence comes from Solanum bukasovii, assembly GCA_029582585.1. NCBI lineage: Eukaryota > Viridiplantae > Streptophyta > Magnoliopsida > Solanales > Solanaceae > Solanum > Solanum bukasovii. The sequence continues at coordinate 1 of JAJOOI010017207.1, read as the reverse complement.
A